>JAPYYS010000520.1:0-107512 GCA_030522525.1 Campopleginae sp. 14b | reverse complement strand
TCGAAATTCTCATAAAACTTTGAGCTATGCTTCATGCTTTTCCTCAAAGAAAGAAAAAAAAATGGAATTTGATGAATAAAAAAATTAAAAAGTTAAAAATTCATTCAATATTCGAGATAATTTCGTATTTTTCGAAATTTGAATTTATGCCTAGACAACCTTATTGTATCTATCGAATTTCAAGTAAATTATGGAATTTCCCATAAAACTCTACACGATGCTTTAGGGAAAAAAAAATCAAAATTAAGAAAAGTTGGAAATTTATTAAAAATTCGAGAAAATTTGGTATTTTTCGAAATTTGAATTTGTGCCTAGACAACCTTGTTGTAACGTTAGGGATATCGTGGGGTCAGTCATCCGGCCATTCATTCATCCGACCTAACCATATTTAAATGATTATTTATTTAATCAAATATTTCATTATGTACTTTGATTAGAAAAGGATTACATAATGTTTGATTGGAATATTTTCATTAGATAACAATCCTTTTTGCTGCTCGTCCTGTTTCATGTAGTGGAGCAACTTTCTTGGAGTGTTGAAAAAATAAGAGGAAGAAACAAACGCAGATAATAGCAAACGCAGGTCTCACCATACAGTTAAATAGTAAATAGCAGTTAATTTACAACAGTTAAGTAACAGTATTGTGATGTTCAAGTTTTATTGTTGTGTCTTATTGTGTATGTGTATGTGCCGGAATAAGACAAACTTTCGTGACAATTAATTATATAGAGGTAATTAGAGTAGAGAAAAGATATAGGCTGTTGCAGTAGTAAGGCTATGTGTTGGTACTTCCAGGAATTTTAAGGACTGCATATTATAGTATATTAGCGAAGAAGTGGCCACTCTAAATGGGATAATATATTAAAAAAGGATTAAGGGCACGTAGACTAGCAATATTAATAGATAAAAGCAGCACAGAGAAAATATTTCAGAAAGATTCATTCAATTATCAATTAATCAATTTTGTTTACATTTTTTTTGTTTGAATTTTCATCCTCGAACGTTTGGTAATATGAAGAAAAAATTTGAATCAATTTTTTTTATACGGTTTTTGATCCTTTGCCATAAAATTTCCGAGTTTTTCTCGGTGCCACTTTGGAGGGAATATTTTTTAGCTCAAATATAAATTTGTTGGTTCATTTAATTGGCAAGCGTAACATGCAGAGCGGGTTACTTTACCTAGGGTGAGCTTCTCGCCAGAGTCCGGTGGGAGGGTGAAGCCGAGCAGTGCCATACTCGATATGAGGACACAGGGCACAATGAGATTGAAGAAATAATACAGCGTTCGCCTGCGAATCTGTATCGTGAAGGTAACGTCGACGTAAGGCTCCGGGCAACACTGATAATTAATCGTATTCTTTTTGCCCGGCATTCCTGTAAAAATGATTATTTATTATTAATTGCAATTTATAGAAATCGATGGGGAGGCGAATGGCGAGTTGGACGACGATGAATCGTCGGCTAATTCGTCACTTCGACGCACACAATTTTGATTTTTTCATTTTTCTGGAAAAATCCATTTTTTTTTGGTTGATTAAGGTTTTACCATTCGTCGCGCAATTGGTCGCTTAATTATATTTTATTTTTGATCATCTCAAGCCACGATTTTATGGCTCTTCGAATTTAAGTGCCCGCCACTATAAATTCGTCGCGTTCGTCGTTCACTCAACAACATGTAAAACCTACGATCGACCATTTTACGACAACGCCGGATCTCTCAGTTAAAACATGGAAATGTCCATGTCGCATGGGATCGAATTACCGTGTCCTATGGATATCGCTCTCGTTCGAGAGGCGTGAATCATCGTTGGATTTCGAATATTCCCCTTCATATACGATCCTCCATTCCAACCAAAATCCAAACATTTTATTAAAATCAATGGTTATGGGAAAAAACTTGAAATTTCGAAAAAAATCATATATATATATTTTTTTATACAGGCCACCATGATTTTTCATACAAAATTACGAAAAAATGATTTTCCCATGACCGAAATATCATGGCGAATCTTGGGAAAAAAAATAAAAAACATCGGCAATCTCCGAAATTTGACTAATTTTCGATTCGCGTTTTTGGAACGTAAAGCGAAAATATAATTTGACACAAAAGACAGTAGAAATCATGTGTTTCGAGAGTCTTGGGGTTTCTCATTCTCATATACGATCCCCGATTTTAACGGAAATTCAATGTATTTTTTTATACAAAATTACGAAAAAATGTTTGTCGCCATGACCGAAAGATCATGGTGGAAGTTTGGTAAAAAATGGGAAAACTCCGAGAATCTCCATAATTCCAACGATTTTTAATTCACGTTTCTCGAACGTAACGTGAAAATATATTTCGACACAAAACACCATAGAAATCATGTGTTTCGAGAGTTTTGGGGTTTGGGACTCACCGATGAGGTACCATTCTCCGTTCGTGATGAAATCGGATAAGTCACCGCCCTCCTCCGAGTTGAGTACCAGATCAAGCTACCAAGGTCAAAGTGTCGATTAAGAGATTACGAATTCTACGGGATTCAGGAAACTTAATTATATTTATAGTGACATGCTCATGCTTTTACGTAACGGAAGGAAAAAATCAGACGAAAATAAAAGTTTCATCGCCCTACTCGATGTGGTGACAAAAAAAAAACGTCTTCTCGCCACTTTGTTGTGTGAATTCGGAATGCAAATTGGTCAATTAGTCTCGGAAGAAATTGTGGCTCCCTCCGGTTTTACGATACTCGATCTCTTCTTCTCGTTTCTTTCTGGCCTTTCGTGTGCGACCCACATTTTTAAAAAGCTCGCGAAACTGTGACTGAACGGAAGTTGCCACAGACGCGTTCCCTCGTAAAACAAGAGGAATTCTTCTCCGTGTGCATTGTTGCGTTAAGCGGATGTAATTTCGTGTAAAATCATGCACGATTTTGCAGAGGAACAGTGAACGAAGCGAAGGGACATCGAGAGCAAGAAAGAGAAAAGTATCGTCACCGGCGTCGACGAAATTTCTAACAACGTCGACGAACATTCCCATTTTCTGAGCTCGAACTCGTCTCTGTTTTCTTCCGGAGTAAAAAAAAATCAATGGAGCTTGAACCACTTCCTTGAGTATTGAAAAAAAAGCGTTTTTTTTTTTGGCAAAACTCAACCATAAAAATGAACCTTTTCGAGCTCCTTCGATATTGTTCGATTGTAGGTGCAATTTAAAAAAATTTTATTATCCGTTTACATGCAAATTCCGACGTTTGTTACTTTCGTTAATATTTCCCATCCCTTGGCTGCATTTTTGTCTGGCATAATGTATTTTCCATGGATTATCGATCGTCGATGGAAAATACGATGGTATTTAAAATCTTTTATTTTTACACATGGAAAATATATATTTTGCCATGTTTTTTCGCATAACAATGGCCCAACATTTGGATGAGAAATATGGAACGACAAGTGACGACAAAAACGATGGACAACCCGCCGTGTCACACGTTCGCATGCAGCGTAGCGACGATACAAAACCAATAATAGTTTTATTACGATTGGAATATCGCGACGGGTAAAGTTTATGCTTCTGATATTTCATCCCAATACAAGTGGCTGTCATGCTATGATTGTTTTTCCATCAAGATCATGGCAAGGCCGCACGATAAATGCTTTCGAAACATCGCAAAATTTAATTTCTTTTTTCTAGTTCTGCTCATATTTTTTTTTATCCTTAATAAAAAAATTTGAATAAAAAGTTCGGGACAGTTTTTTCATTCAGTTTCTCGGTACCAAAAATCGAGGAAAGAGTACGAATTTGAATGAGAATTAATTTTCGTCAAGATAAATTTTTACGTTTTCCACTTGAAAGGAAAAAATGGAAATAAAAAAGAGAAGGAAAACAATTTGTATCATTTATGACATAATCGAAAGTTCGATGATATTGATTTTTTCTAATTCTGTATTTGTGAGCGAGCAGCTGGTTGGGATGAAATATATCGTGGACTCAACGGTTTCGGGGTATGCGATGAGGTTCGATCGAAGGGATTCGCGTGATTGGCGAATGTTCTCTTGAGGGAAATTGTCATTACTGGTATGAGCAATATAGGGGTTAAAATGTATAGGTTGAGTGATGCGTCGGTGTGGAGAGAATAATTAATCAAATCCGGAAAGTAAGGCCATCCTCGTTTGATGAAGCTCCGGCAGGTTACAACGCGATCGATGCGATGCTTTACGATCAGAGCTTTGGCGTCATTTAGCCAATATAAAAATCAGTTTGTCTGTGTCAGGCTCGTACGGTCAGCAGCGTCGACAGGTATTTGTGAATGTTATACCGAACGACAGTGATTCCGCATGAACTGTGTACAGTCGACGCGCCAAACTACTCGCTGAATAATAACAGCAGTGAATTTCATATCCAGTCCAGTATGTGCTCAGTGGTGTGAGTCATAGTCGTAAATTTGTGTACACGCGCGAAGCTGCTGAGATGGTGATTTGACTGTCGACAGGTTGTGGTCGAAAATAAATCGAGATTTCGTCTCTGTCGATGGTTTTTCGATTCCAAATAACTTTTTATTGATTTTTCTCCATTCAGCCATTAAAATCATGTAAAATAAGACGTGCATTTTTTTTTTTACTTTCGGGTCTTTAACGAGGAACGTGGAGGTTACGAAAAAAAATTTTGTGCCAGTCCATTTTGCCCCACATTTTCAAGCAGCTCCTAAAAACTTGATAAAAATCGTAACGGTTCGTCCGTCGCCAAGTTTCCATGAATATAAATCAAAACGAAAACAAAATTTCGTACTTCGGTTCGTCGGTCTGACAAAAACTGATTTTTCTACTGAAAATTCTTCAAGAACGTAATTTCGTCCCGGCTCGCGAGACTCTCTGATCGTTAAGGCACAAGAAAACTCAAACGGCGACAGCCTTAGGCTGGATTGAGAGGAAATCGCTGATTCTGGTGCTTACTCGCGAAACATGATTTTTCAGCTATTAATGATAAAATGCTGAACATCATATTGTGTGTGTTTGGTGCACAACGGAAATGAACGAGTGTAACATTTATTAAGTATAATACGCACTATCGTGTGGGAATAAAAACAAAAAAAATGAAAAAGACAATTTTGTGGACATAGAGAGACAGAAAAATGGACGATGCACGATGACAAGAAAGCGCAATGAAAAAAGGCACGAGCAAAAGACGCTTGGCAGTTATAAATCGATGGCGACATCCAAAAACGACACAGTCACATGTTACGATTAATCGATATTTCTATAAATAGAAAATATTAATATTTGTGTTAAATATAAATATATATGTAAAAACGTAAAACAATTAACGATAATGTGATAATTGTAACAATTAAGCTGAAAGCTTAAATATCGTATATTCGCAGAAATGGGATAAATGTTTGAAATGTTTGCCGGTACGTGGTCTTACATGAGTGCCCACACTCATACGCACTGCAACTTTCGCCAAATATCAAAAGTTTGCAGAATTGCGTTGAGGGGCACACAAGTAAGAGCGCATCCGAATAAAAAAAAATAAACAATCACTTGCTACGCACACACTCGAAAACTTTCGTGACATTTCTTATCGCGTTCAAAAAACACGAGACTCTTCTTTTTTTGTTTTTGTTTGGACAAAATTTCGTTAAGAGAAAATGTC
This sequence comes from Campopleginae sp. 14b, assembly GCA_030522525.1. Taxonomy (NCBI): domain Eukaryota; kingdom Metazoa; phylum Arthropoda; class Insecta; order Hymenoptera; family Ichneumonidae; species Campopleginae sp. 14b. The sequence goes on along the minus strand of JAPYYS010000520.1, from coordinate 101,882 downwards.
AAGTCGTTCAGGATTTTCTTTTCCCGACTAAAGCGACAGACTCGTTCTGCTTTTCGATATTTTTGGAAAAAGCGGCTTCGTCGATAAAAAAGCTAAGGACACGCCTCCGTCGCATGACCGAAAAAGCTGATAGGTTTTGGGCAACGGCTCGACGTCGTTTTGCTCGATTGTAATGAAGCTCAAAACTCATAATAAAGTAATCAATCGAGCGTGAAATATATAGGCAAGGAACAAAGGTATCGTTCTGTATTGCTGGGGAGACCGCGTGGCCTTTTCAAACAACAACAATTGCGGGTTTTCATAAATTAACGATGAATATCGTGGCTCGCACGATTTCGATGACTGAGCAGCGATTCCAAACATCCAAAGTGATATTTAATTTTTGATCAATAAGGAATAAGCGGGCTATGAAAATTTTTCGCTTAAAACATCGAGAACTGTATCGGTTTGAATTAATAAACGGAAATGACGTCGCTTCGCGTGGGAACTGTATTTAGGTCGACTACGATAATTGACGTTTATGTATTTCATCAAAATGAGGAATCAAAGTTTTTTGGCCAGCACATTTTTTCTTTCCGTAACTGGATCGATTTTTCCCGACGTTTTTTTACGATAAAACGTCGCAATCTTCTCACGAAACTGGCACATCCGGTTTGCGAGTCGTGAGAGGGAAAAAAAATGTGAAAAAATGTTGAATACGTCAAGACAATCGAGTCGCCAAACACGACGATAAGATACGCACGGACGCGCCTCATCAGCCGAAGCGTCGACACGATAAAAAAACAAGGAACTCGGAGCCTCTGGTTTGCGATGCTCATTTTTGGGAGGCGGAAAGTTGCGGTCGAGCTTGACAAGAGGGTTTGTACAACGTCGCTGGCAAATCTCTCTGTACCCATCGTACTAGCCCTCATATATACTCCGATGTGTACCGGGCAAGGGTTGCGAATAGTTTGGCGGAGAAGAGAGCGAGAGAGAGTACTCCGGACGCGTTCTGGAATAACTAAACGTCCGCGAAGAGTGGGTGCGAAAAACGACCGCAACAGGTGTACACACTCGGACACAGATACTTGGGGTTTTCTGGAACACCCGAGAGCAGCGGCGTCTCTTCACTTTGTATTCCCACGGGGACTCGAACTTTTTCACGACTGGTCATCCGAAACGTTTGCTCTCGACGATAAATCAAGATTTATGAACTATTTTCGCGTGTGAAAAAAAGTTATAATTTATTCAGTTGACCTTTGGAAATATGAAGATGAAAAAATGCTCGTGGATCGAGCGAAAGGAACATTCCTCGTGGCACGGACAGTTGGTCAAATAAATGAAAATTTTTATATTTTTTTTATTACCATCGATAAAGACGCAACGCTAGGAAAGGCTCGGGCGATCGAAGAAATAATTAAATTAGTCGAGCAAAACTTGAGCCAATGAATTCTCGTACGTCAATTACTTTCCCCATGTGGCACACCATAACTCGGGGACGAAATTATGATCCGGAATAAAAATGTACATAACTTGTCAAGTTTTCTTTTAAAGAGAATATTACCTGCGTAATGTTAGCCTGAAGTGTCGTAATATAGAGAGTCTCGAAAGATATGACTTCATTTTTTTATTTATTCTTGTTTGGGTATGGTGTGTAATTTGACTTGCATTTTTCCATCAAACCGCGATGAAGTTTTTTTCATGTTTTATTTTATCGAAAGCCCATAAAGCCTGTTTATTGCTCGAGGTCAATGGAATCTCCAAGTTTTACGGTTTATGAGGAATGGACATTGTGTGGTGAAAGAGTGAAATCCTTGTGTCTCGCGCGACCTATAAACATCGAGCTTTGTGCTCGAAATATTTGACGCGTGAAAATAGGCCGGACAACGTGGACACACCCGAAGGCAATCGATTTCAAATGTCGATTTTTAAGGTCCATTTTTTTCGAGATCCCTCATATTTCGAGTTACGAACACATTTTTTTGTATCTTTTTTTTAACAAACACCAGCTTCGTCCTTGACGTTATGACATGAAGATTGATGTCGTGATACAGGATTTTCAATATCTGTACGAAAAAGTTTGATTTGTGAGTTTTTTTCTGCCGCGAATCGTAAATTCCCATTAATTTGTAGCGAAAAGAGACTTTTCTCTACAAATTCGTGACAACGTGAATTTGCTGGTTGGGAGATTTTTCCTCGAGTTACGTTTCACTTGTTTTTCTTTGGCCGGACAATAAACATTGGTAAAAGGCTCGTAGAGCGAGATACTCGGGGTTTCCAGGTCCGAAACAAAAGGGAAGGAACAATGAGAATGCTTTTTTGTCTGTCGATCGAATTTCGGGACGTTGGGAGTTGGGGGGAGGAAAGTTGTTCGCACGAGGTTTGTAAATGGTTTTGCTCACGAAGGCGTTGCCGAGAACATTGTGTATAATGAAGGATTGCCCGTTATGGTCGAGGGATTTGCCAGCGAGGCGTTTTCGTCACCTTTTAGTTTCAGCCATGCGAACGGCGGATCGTGATAGACTCGGAGGTTTTTTGAATGAAAGAGTCCGACGAGTAACTGCCTCGACTACTTGCGATCCTCGTCCATAAATATCGGACGAGCATATATTTTCCGAGACGAATTTTCATGACGAATTGCAGCTTTAGAGGATAAATAAAAATGACGAGCGAGTCGCGAGTGTATGCGAAGCAAACGAAAACTTAGCCTAAGCTTAGCGTGGCGAGTACTCACTCTTTTACTAATCTCCACTATGCCATAAAGAACGCGCTACTCGTAATATACATTTTTTTTCTTCGCATTTTCGCTTTTGCGCGTTTCTCAATCTAAAGCGTACAAAGAAAATATTTCTCAAGCTAATAAGTAGCGGCTTTAAAAAGCGAAGCGTCTAGAGCTCGTTACGTGAATTAAATGCAGCTGAAAATTCATAGCCGCCATAAGTTTTTGTGACGTTGCTGCACATGTGATTAAGATTACGATTAAAACGACTAAATGATTGCGAATTTCGACATGTGTAACCGGAAGTTCCGCTGGCTCGTTGGGTGCTCGATGGATTAACAATAATGTCGTGGCTCCGGTGACGAGAGCTTTGCATAATGAAGCAGAGCCGGCACGTGATAATAACTTGAGGAATCAGGAGGTAATTGAAAATTACGACGTGATCGTGAAGGGAGGAAAAAGAATTGAGTGGCTTCCCGCCTGAGAGAAAGGGATTCCTGGCCGAGTGAATAAGGGACGAAGGAGTGCGAGTTCGAGGAATGAAACGGAGGGATTTAAGGGCCAGAATCCGGTGGGACGGTCGCGGAAAGCTGGCGAACCGGAAATGGACCGTTTTCGTTTCGATTTCCGGTCGCGACATTCCGCCGTTCTCTTGTTTTGTCTCAGAGTCTCGAGACGAGGTGCGGCGGGGTTCGGGGATGCGATAAAAACGAAGGAAACAGGAAAAGCTCTCGTCGCGGGGCAACGATCGGTTCGCGAGGGAAACGTTCTCTCGAGCAGTCTGGATTAATTAATCAGGAGCGAGCCAGTGGATCGTCCTAATTACACGTTTACGAAACGCATCGATCGATGTTGTTTTCTCGGTTCGAGACATTGCCAGGTTTTTCCAATGGATTATTTTTTATTTCTGGGGCTGCCACGTGGAGAATTCAAAAAGTGGGGACTCGCCTGTGCTGATGGCATGGAGGCATCGCTCAAGAATTGACTCCACGGGAAGGAAATTTGTTTATGGGAAATTTGTATCGAACGAAAAAAAAAATGTCAAAAAATTTCGATCGTCATGAAACCGTCGCGATCCTTGGAGAATCTTCACATTCACACACGTCGAAATCGTCAATTTATTCGATGTCCGCACAGCGTTGAAAAAAAATGATGAAAAATGGTGAAATTTTTTTTGTTTTTGTTTTTCGGGAGCACGAATCATTCTATTTACTTTTATAAATGTTGTAAATGCTTACTCAACGCTGACTGTTACATCGAACAGTGAATTCTCTTTGAATGGAGCTGTCACAATAGTTTTTCTTTCTTTCTTATTATACATAGGGCTTTTTTTTCGTTCTCTCAGCGCTTTGCTCGGTCCGTCCATCTCGCCTTATCCTCGCGTGGGAGGCTCGCGCAAGCGTTAAAGATAAATCGTTTTTTCGTTGAGCCTCCGTGGGACCATTGAGTACAACGACGACAGCGACAGGCGCGATTCATTCGTATGCGAGGGAGGGACGAGAGGAAAAGAGAGGGAGAAGGGGGAGAGCTTCGTTGATACAGTGGCGTATCTCAGTACGGAACTCCCGACGAGAGGGTGCCGAGCTTTTCTCCTTTTCTTCCTGCCGCTCGGGAGGAGTGATAAAGCGTCGCGGCTTCGTGGACCAGCCGCGGAAGGTCACCGCGCGCCCGCAGAGAAAGAAGAAAGCTTCCCGAGGAGAATGCGATCGTTTACACTCGCTTTTGTATGTCGAGACAAAAAAGAACGTTTGAGCGAAAGTTTGGCCAAGATATTCTCATCAACGTAAGGAATTTATATCCTATATACGCGATCTCCCGATATTTGATCCTTTCCGAATAAGAAACGAAGGTCCAGCTTCTCAATTAATCGCGAAACGTTGGCTCGACGAGAAAAATAAAACGAAATGATACATTTTTTTCGACTTCAATTACCAGGATTCATTAAACTTTTTGCATTGACATGCCGCGCGAAATAAAAAGGACGAAAACACATGCCAGAAGGATCGACAAAAGCGCTTTGTTTCGTGCAGTCGTTCTTTTTTCCTTTTACGCGGATATCTCGCTCCCGATATTCCCAGTCACGTTCGAGAATTTCTTTACACTTGATGCTTCGGTGCGAGAGAAAAAGAGGCTGAAGGGACGTGCGCTTCGTCATCCGTTTGTGTCCGATGGATAAGGGGGCGGCGGGACATTATCCAGGACAGCCGAAAGTTGCTGGTACGAATTGCGACGGGCAAGAGGAGACTCACGTTGAAAAAGGCAAAAAGTATTCGGACACAATTTTCAAGTTTTAATATTCACGAGGGAGACGCTATTCCCGAAGAGGAAATATCGACTTGGTCAAAAAAAAAGCAGTTGTATCCTTCGTGTCGGTAATTAAAATAATTTATGGGACAACTTTTATCTTTCGCTCGGACACTTTCGGCCGTTGTAACGATAAAAATAAATCATTCCATAAATCATAGGCTTAAAAGTTTCTTTGCCCTAGCATCAAGTGCTTCGTATCGATCTCAGCCTCACGGAAACGTCATTATTTTATCGAGAAGTCGACCTCGATAATTGATCGACAACTCGGCCGATTCTCTTTCCGCGTTAAAGTCTGTTGTGCATTCATAACGTCGATAACACTCACGTACACACATTCTCCAAGCTCTGGCGTTTCATAACGAGTTTCTCAGCATGATAAACATTAATAACATTTAATTGCAATTCGATATTAAAAAAATATCAACGTGGACAAATTTTATGGGCAAAAAAAAAAGTTGGCAGTAAAACTGAAGGATGAAAAAAGTGAGACGTGTGTGAGAGGGTGGGAAATTGGTGAGAGGAAAGAATGAGGGAAGTCGAGTCGATTCGAGAACGACGTAGAACGTTGCTCCATGCAAAATCGTTGTTCCAGCTCAGACATAATCACGTGGTCCCTGCTTTGACTGGTCGATGTATGTGTGTATAGATTTTTCTGTATTCGGGGGACACTGAGATATTTTCGTCGAGGAAAAATATTTTTTATTTTCCAGCAGGAAGGAAAAAACAAATGAGCAAAAACGACTATGGGAGGAGAGAAGAAAAACGAAGCTTCTGTGCTCGTCTTTCTCCTTCGGAAAAATTCCGACGGTCTGACCGATTGCTCGGTGGCCAACGACGATTCTCCATGTTTTCGTAAGTGATTTAAAGATGCAGAAAGGATGAAAGAAAGGAAGCGAAGAAAAATAGCAGCACAACTGACAAAAATGAATTTTCTTCCATGAAAAACGTTTTTTATGGTGACCATAGAAATTTGACAATATTTACAGGGGTCCGAACGTGTTTTCATGGGAAATTCATTCTTCTCGGTGCAAGGAAAGGATTTTTATAGTTCAGGTCATTATAGATATGCTGTGTTTTATAATTAATTTATATTAATGAACGTTAATGGATTTAGAGACTGTGATTAATTGCGTGTGAAGCAAACAACATCGGCAAGCGATATCAGCCAGTCACAGCGTGTAATCTCTGTTCGTATGGATATGTGTAATTTTATCAGCTCGTCTTTCAAAATGACGTATTAATTTATTAAATATGGCGCGTGTGATGCACGATTTTCTTTCGACATTTAAATTCATTGATGACCCACGAGTTTATCGGGTTAATTGGCAATCAACATTGACGCTTCGATGATTAACATCAACAATTAAACAGCAAGTTCCAGTGTGCCATTAATGACGTGATTCTCGATTATGTTTAATGCTTTCGTTGACACGCGAACGGACGCAAGGTATTTTTCGATGATGAGACCAAGAATATCGGAGACGACGACGGTACGATGAGCTCGGAATTTTCTTTCCATAAATTTTGCTCATGAAAATCTTTCTCAATAATTCGAAAAATCATTTTTTTTTTCGATGAACCTGATTTTCTGGGGTAAATTTATCGACAGAGTCCTCGAAATCCTGGACGTGGAAATTTCTACTAAATTCAACCAAAAATAGTGCATAATTAAAAAATTTGCGCACACATCCGGACATTTGTTCTAGATATGATTTTTCGATGTTTTGGGACATTTCAAGGACATTAACATTGAACTCTGAAATAAAAAATTTGGCCGTCACCGAGCTCCCTCTACGACGAAGTAAAATGAATAATTTCGTCAAAAAATGCGGAATGAAAAATAAAATTTGGTTTTTGATACTTTTATTGGTATAAAAAGCGAATCGTCTAGAAATTAGCGTTTGAGGGAGTGAAAACGTGAATTTGATCGTGCCAGAGGAAACTGGTATATCTTCTTAGCATTGCGTCGAGCGAGTATAGGGCAAGGCGCAAGGGGGTGAAGCTTCCTATAGGACTGGGTGAATTTTAATAACAGAGCCAGAAAGCTCTCTTATCCTCTCGGGATGCTTTCGTGTAGAGAGCCTCTTGGTTCGCCTGTACAGCTCTCCACATCGAGTCACGATTTATATATATATAGGAATGTGGGTTTCCGTTGTGTACAGAGAAAAAGATACAGCAGCCAGAAAGATGAGCACGTTTGACGATGGAAAAAAATAATATGAAGAAGAGAGAACTTGGCAATCTAACGAAACCTGCCAACTGTACACTTGCGAGAAACGCTTACGAGCCAAGTTGCGGAGTTTTCGTTGTCATATCTATCGTTGCGGAAAATCTGTTGCTTTTTTTTCTTCTCCTTTTTTTTTTTTTTTTTTTAATCTTTCGCGAGTATCATAAAGTAAAAAGTTTTATGCGGGACTTCGCGAACAAACAACGACGTCAAAGAATTCTCAGCACATCGGATTTGTATACTTGTCGGGAAAGAAAAATTATTCCGAATATAAACAGAGCAATGAGAATTTGTGGCTTTCGGAGTGAAAATTCAGCAAAAATGCAAATAATCACAAATTATTGCGCAAGCTTCAAAGCTTTTTCCGGGAGAATTTCCTAATCGCAAGTAACTTGGGGGAGGAAAGCCATGGGAATTATTATTTACTCAGTCAATTCGCAAGCAAGAGTGAGCAATGTTTATACGATAAGAAGATCGATATATCAAAAGGAAGTTCCGGATGCAAGGCCGGCCGGAAGGCGAGAAAGAAAAGTGAGACAGAAAGCAATTTATTCAACGACCTTTGCGATAATACAGCGTGAAAATGTTCGTCGTTTTCGTTCCATTCACTCTTACGCCTGTCGCTGAGACATATGAACGGGCAAATAGACAGATGAATAGATAAATAAGCGATAAGACGAGAGAGCAGGATGCGGAGTGACAATCGTGGAATAATTGCCTCGCGTCCGGGCGACAAAGGGTGCGGGAAAGAAATCAATCATTTCGGACTTGTACGAACGAAGGGAAGGGTGCCAGATGAAAAAAGGTACGTTTTTAAACAAATTATGGAAAATATGGTCTCGTGTACACACTGGGTCAATTTGACCCGAATTTTTTTTTTCGTCCCCAGCCATCGGTAGCCTTTCCAGAGCATAATGGAATAATTCTTTTTGCTCTATGCCCATCGATGCGCGTACAGCGGAGCAAAAAGTCAAAAGCGTAGTTTTTGGGCTTCCGGAGTAAAGAACTGAATGAAAAAGAGGTATCGTGAGAAGTAACTAATAATAGTTGCAGTGGAACGGCGTCGTTCAACTGCTGGCTGTTGGCGAACGAGCGACCGGGGAAGAGAAAGAGAAAAGAGTGTGCACGGCGAGGAGGATGGGGAAGAGAGATTGTAAACAAGCGAAGGCTTTTGGTCGAGCGCGATATTCGGAGTTCGGCAACTCGCAATCGTCGGCTCGTTAAACTTTACTACTGGCCCGGTCTCTACAAACAAACACACATGGATATGGAGAAACACGTGTACTCGAACAACACGCGGAGACTATAGTTCGCCTCGCTTCTTCTCACTCTTATTTCATCTCATCGACGTTATATACGACGCGGAATCTGCAACCAGGATACTTATGGCGAGCGCATTGTTCATTCCCACCAATGACGGGGTGCTAAAAGCTCCGGTTCTGACCCCTCGACGCTTCTGATTTAGCGAAACTTCTCCAAAACCGATTTTTTTTTATTCAACTCATTTTCTCCAGCGCTTGCCTGCGCTGGCACGTGTTCAACGCCAGTCCTTGACTCCAGAGACCAGGGAAACAGCTCCTACGACATCCACTCATATTTTCCCTTCCAACTCTCGTACATAAAGCGTTAAAACCTCGAGAATTATCCAAAACGTCACTTTTTGATTAAATGAAATTGATTTTCAAAAAATTTGAGCTCCTTATTTTTAGGAATCGAATAAAAATGTTTTGAATTAATTCAACAGGGAAGAGACAAGAAAATGGATATCATTTTCCAAGGCAAATGGATCTAAAACGATGAGGATTCAACTTTGGAGATTTGAAGAGTTTAATCATTGATGGTTGTCTTGAGATCAGTCATCCAGGAGAGTAAGATAAACGTGGAGGATGATGAAACGGAGCAAGACATTCCGCTTTGTATTATGCCCGTTAGTGGTGTATTCAGAGAGGTTGCACGGTTATTCGACAAGGATCTGGCGCAAGCGACAAGTTAGATTGGCACAAAGTTGTTCTTGGAGAACCACGGGAGGATCCAAGATGGCGTCTCCTCGGATAGACCGCCTCTCGTTTGAGAAACGGCCAAACTTGTGTATTCTCGTACATCCATTCTACTCACTATCATAAGGGCGTACATGACAAAGAGAATTAGGTCAAGTGCTGCAACTCGTGCCTACTCGCTTGCTAGCCTTCGATATATATGCCTTTCCCTCAGGTTCATGTTCTTTCACCTCTTCCTTCCCTATACACACGGACCTTTCCATGTAACATCGATAATAAATTCAAATTCGAAGAAACAAAAATTTCAAATCACCAAAAATTCTACGAACATTTTTTTCCCCCCCTTTATTGCCGAATTATCTCCTTTTTAATGAAATTTTCCAAATTTTTCCAAATTTCACATCGAAAAAAAAAAACACTTTGACCTCCAAAATGTGGACCAAAGCCATTACTGCCTTGTGGTATTCGGAGTAATTCTTTTTATCAAGTGCCAGGCATCGGAAATTCAATGATAAAAAAATTTGAACGAATTGATAAAAAATTGGTATTTTTTTGCCGAAACATGGAAAGTCCTGTGGGAAGTGTAGACATCGCGTTGTCTCGCTACACGCCTCGATCCTGTCTTACTCTGGAGAGGCTCTAATTCCGTTTCACCTCGCGAGTTCTCAAGTTTATCCCTGACGACCTGGAGAACGCGACGAAATTTGAAATAGTCGGAGAGAGTTGGATACAGTAGGAGAACATCTACCTCGGATCTATGGCAGTTTGGAGCGTGCACCTTGCTCGTTTCTGTTTTGCCTCGGAGATATAAATTCCTTTAAACACAAATATGACGACTGATTGTTGCCGACTTGTTTGTCCTGGGTAAAGATGCAGATACGATGAAACTCGAAGAAACCACTTGGTTCGAGCGAATTTTCGTGACGTAGAGAAAATTGGCGTCACAAAATTTTCGACGCGACAGTAAAAAGTTGCAAATTTGAGTAAGAAAATGAAAATAATTCATTTTTCTGGAGCGACACGTTCTTTTTGAGTTTCATTCTCATTTTTCCATTACTCTCGATCTCACCTACCGTCTCATATTCTTATATGATGATTGGGATATTCTTGGTCTCGTTTTATATCCGCTGTATGCTCGTAAAAGTAACGGGCATCTGAGACTCCCGATCCATACAGAGAGGAGCGGGGCTATTGGATATTATGTGCGATAAATAAATGGCGTGTATATGTATGTGACTGAAGAGAATGAAAAAGGCGAGTGAGAATGCGATTGAGAAGAAGAAGAAGAAGAAGAAGAAGAAGAAGAAGGAGGAGAGAGAGTTAAAGGAAAAGAAAGAATAATGGTTTGCGGAAAAGGTTCAAGATTCAAGTGTTTATCGATGTTTGTTGCCTCGTCGATTGGGTCCGTTGAAAAGGAATAAGTTTCAATGCAGAACGAACGTATCCAGTGAATCTCTTTAATCGAACAGCTGCCAAAAAGCTCAGGAGGAAGCGTTTGAGCCAGAAAAACGTGGATTCGACTGCGGCGAATAAATCTGACGTTAGATCGACTGATAAAAATAATATCACAGAAAAACTTTAAATTTTCCTTTAAATAATAAATCGTCTAGAAAAAAGAGTTTAGTTCGAATTTCCCGTTCCTTCAGTTTCCCCCTTCGTCGGCCGCGTGGATAATCATAAAGATTTCGATTAATCTTCGTTAACTGGCAAGCTTGATGGCGCACATCCACAAGACTCATTTACCAGAGAGAAAGGGACAAGCGAAAAGTAGATTACGAGCTTGTTAAGCCGGTTTCATTAACACCCATAAAACTCTTGGAAAGTGACCGCGAGCTTTTGGAAGAATAAGTTGAGGGAGAAACTCAAGCTTTTCGTATCCGACGGACTTAATTTTGTGGCGGCAAAATTCATCTTAATCAAATTAACCGACTGATTGCTTATCAAGAAAACTTTTGTAATATGTAGGCAAAGATATATTTTTTATTGAATCTCCTTTGACATTGACCGATGGGAAAAAGTAAATTTTTTTCGGAAATATTTGTCGATTAAACGGTTCCTTGTCGTCAGAATCTTCTGCCTGGCTTGCTTGACGAACTGACACGATATACACGTCAACCAATACATTGCGTAACGCCCCAGCACGCAATTTAACTATCGGAACTACTAATTACCCGACAAGGGAGATTAAAATGTATTATCCGGATGGAGACGTGTTTGGAAAGATGAAACTTTGGTAATTGAAACAAAAGTTAGTCGGTGAAGCAGCTCATTATTTCCCATGGAAATTCATCACTGACGAAAATGCATTACGAGTTGAAAATCTGCGGGAAAATCTGTTGCCGAAAAATCGTTATATTTGGAGTTTTTTATTGAAAAAAATATTTAGGGGCAACACGATCGTGTGTCCTGATAAAAAAATGCGCTCAAAAGTTTGAGTGAACGGAATGGAAATTGTTAGAGTTAAGATCCGGGCTCAAAAGCGCGAAAAACGCGTGCAAAGTTTCGCGTTGCATATCGCGAGCGTGAGAGAATGAAAAATTCAGAATCTCGAAATTCTTTGGCATTAATCAGCCAGCCCAAGAGCTCAGAGCTGCGTTTCTCTGCTCAAAATATTCCTCCTGGACTTTCCACGATGATATTACCCCTTAAGAAAACTCGTTTTTGACGCGTGCGCTCATCCGAAGTGGCAGCTGTCATAGCAGTTAGTTTCGTGCCAACATAAAAGCGTTTCCGTTTTTTTTTAATCTGGGACACGCATGACAAATGTGTGAAGAAACAAGGCGAAGGTAAATGAGGCTAAAAAAGTGTCTGCGAATCATATAAAAGTGAAAGATCCGAGTATCTGAATATTTCGTTCTTGTAATACATTATTCGAGAGAGGACGAAATACAGCTCAGTTTTGCATTCCGCCATCGTATTACCGCGTCGCGCCCCTTTTCTTTTCTCTTTCAAATGCATATATATACATTTTTATGTGTATAAGGACATGAACGAATAACTCAGCAGGATTCTCGTTTTCTCTTCTCTCTCAGTGATATACGAGTGCTCATAAACCTGCTTATATTTCGTGTCGCGAATGTCCCCGAACGAAAATATAGTTGAGTATCTCGCGAGCGCATCAGAGAAAAACAAACATATCGTTTACGCGAGGATACGTGTGTCGATCGATTCTTGTGCAGACATGAATTTCGCGCACGAAACTTGATCGATAAAGGATTCATCCGGACCGAAAAATATTGGTGATTCGCGAATCGCATCCGGTTGATAAAGACTCGATGCGGAATTAACGAAAAAACTGAAATTTTGATATGAAAGTATCCGTTTTCCAAGTCCTGATAGATCGCTCGGATATTCTGAATCGAGCAAATACTGCGGATGTGTAAACGCGAGACTGTGGCCGAATAAATTAAATTCGTCATTCATAACGATTTTGGGGATTCAAAGGCGCGAATCGGTGTTTTTCGTGGCGAGATTTCATGGGCTTCGTGATCGTTGCACTGATTATCGATTCCAATGGACCCAGGTGGTGAGGCGAACAAAAGTTTATCAAAAAAATCCAAGAGACTGGGCTGGGCAGGTTAATGAACACGATGCCGGAGCGTGTGTCTCGAATTTAGTCGGTAATTTTTTTTCGTGTCACGAGATAAATCGTCGTGAGTGCTAGAAAAAAAATTCTGGTCGTTTTTTTTTTTGTTGGTGGGGGAGGAAGCGTTAATCATCAATGGGGAAATGGCGGGTGAATTCGAGCTGAAAGATTTTGGGCGTGAAAAAGCTTGAAAAATGATAAACTCGGTGCTCGTTTTTGTTTGTTTTTCATTGCTCGTCGTACGCTTTTTAAGTGTGTGTGTGTGTGTGTGTGGGTTGTGTAAATGTGTTCGGGTCGAGTTGTGGGTGTACCTGGTTGCCGTCGTAGGTCCAGGATCCGAACTTCATGTCACAGTGTTGGTCGTCAAAGGGGAACCAAGTGATGTCTATCTTGCATGTGCTCTTGAAGATGCCCGGGGGGACGTACAGGCAACTGCCGTTATGCGTGACCACCACGTTTGTTTGGTACGTCCCGTCAAAACCCTCATCCGCACTAGCGTGTTTCATATCAGATCATAATGTTGTTTTTTTTTTTTTTTCGCTTTTTTTTTCATTAATTTTATTCTCGTTTACATTTTCGTTTTCTTTTATTTTTAACGTTAATTATTCGCCATGTGATTTTATTACGCATCGTCCTGATTATGAACAAAAAGGAAAAGGAAAAATAAACGAAAAGGTAGAAATATGTGGTTGTTGGATCGAATGGAATGATATTCGCCGTTAAGGGGGTCCCCGCGTTCGAGAAACAAGACATTTTCCAATGCCTCAAATTTATTTTTGTTATTTCCGAATGGAAATCCGGTGCTGGGCACTTTTTCTATTTACCATTATTTTCGAGCATGTTTTTTCCTCAAAGTGTCAAGCTCGAGTATGGGGATTAAGGTCGTGACCCTGATAAACAACGAGTTTATCTTCGCTTTTTTTTTTTCAAGGCATCCCCTCGATATATTACGTTCGCGATAAACAACTTAATATTCCGTTAACGCTGTTGCCTGTTCCGCGCTGTTATCGTTCGCGTAGCCAAGGCAGCACGAAATGAAATATAATCAAAGCACCGAAATAGTTCTTCCCCCTCCCTTCCCACCGCGCGGCTCTTATTTATATTTTTTAGTTTCGCGATACGAAGTGCAAGGAAAAGAAAAATATATGTTTGACTGATGTCAAAATTGTATCTGTATTTCATGGATTTTCCGCACGAAAAACAAATTCCTTAACTCGCTCCGTCGAGGCAGCTTTTGCGGAGCTTTGTTCCAATTGTTTGCCGGATGATTTTCGTAGTCCGCGACTTTTCGAGGGAATTGGAATAAGTTTCACGCGCCCAAGAGTTATAAAGATTGCGACCCGTCACGTTTTGCCACGACCCCGAGAGAGATCTCCCCTCCCCCTCTATCCCATCCCCCCTCCTGCTCTCACCCAGCCTGAATTTATATCGCGGCCCTTCAGAACGAGTGTTTTCATTCCTTTCTCCCCCGCCGCACGAAGCCGCGTGGATGAATGGCTCGAGCTTCCCGAGAATTTCACAATCCACCATTAAGGTGCGCTACTCATCTGTTGGCAGTGAAAAAAATGGCCTTTTTTTTATCTCACATTCAATTGGAAGAGCGAAAAAAGGCTCGCGAGTGAAAAAGATCGAGAAACGGCGAGGTGAGAGCTCGCGGAACAGTTGGCAGTGTTACGTCGTCGCTTTTTTAAGGAGCTCCCGTAATTGATAGCACAAGTTCTGGATTTTTTTCAAGCTCGACACTTCCGGAGGAAAATATCAAAATTATAATTGAGCCCGATATCATATCATTCGATCAATTATGAAAAAAAAATCACGTAGAAAAATGCATTTTTCTCGACGACAAACTCGGAAGACTTCCCCTTCCCATAATTTTTGTGCCTGACTCTGTTTTTTCTTTGTTGCAGATTCTCTCTGCTCGACTGTTGAGCTTCGTCAGTAATGATCGCTGATTTATAATTGCCTTTCGATTTCGATATAAAAATAAACGCCTCGCGCTAATGAAAATTTGCATTTTTATGTGTTCCAAGAATTGCCCGTTTAAGCAGAAACAATTAATCATTCGTTATTGTTGAAAACTGATTCCGATCAAATGCGAATGATTGATCGTATTCAAATAAATGCAACCTCCTCCTTCAGCGTCTATAGAGCTTTGCCCAGCCGTTGACTCATTATTCATGTCGATTGGGAAAAGACCGTTTGAATAAAAATTTCATTCTCGATATATGGAAACGAATCGACACAGTTTCTCAGTCGATGATCCTCCAGAATAGCTTCTGGGGACTGCATAATAACATTTTTGTTTTAATTACCTTCACGGAATTCTCAACAACACATTTTCTAACTGTCAAACCATCTGACGATCAATTTGGACTGACAATATATTTTTTTTCAAGTGAAAAATTAGCTCACAATTAATTACGATAATTGAATTTCTTTTAATTAAATTTCTACCGGTTCCCTCTGACAGAATATCGTCCGAGGCGTCTCGGATATTGGGAATTTGTTCGGAAAGTAGATTTTGTTCATGATACTGAAGTTTCCATTATTTTGATATTAAATGAACTTTTTCTAAATTTTTTGAGAAAATCCGGTTTTGAATGGCACAGAAGGCTGTCCCACTATTTTCAACGAATACTGTATGAAATTTTTCAGCTCTGCTTTGAAAAATAATTATTTTTCGTTGTATCCGAACGATGTGAACTTCAACTTCGTATTTTTTCGTAAATGTAATAAAACATTTTCATTTTTCACAAGTTTAGAACTTCCGTCTGTGCTCGGGAGGTATATCGATCGTTTTGAGAGAAACAGAGTGTCCCTAAACCCTCTCGAAGAAGGCACTTAGCGACTTCTGGACTACTTGTCCCGGTTTTCTGGCTCCTTTACCCCTGCTCCTCTGACTTACGTCAATTCTCTTCAACAGTATGACTAAGTTTGTTTTCCCAATTGCATATACGTCTATAGCGTTTGAACATGAGCTCAGGAGCTTGCGATACTTCTGGAAAATGTAATGTCGTGTTGCTCATCGTGTATTATGAGCCGCGAGCGAGGCAGAAGGATGCGGCTCTGGTTATGTCCTCGAGGAGGCTTAATGTATAAACTTTTTTGTTTTTTTTTTTTAAATCAAGTCCTTGAAGAGTGCGGCAAAGGAGACGCAACAATAAGGTCGATTTTTTCGAATGTTTGGCGACCCAAGTCGTCGCAATTGTATCAGACGAAAGTTATGTTTGTCGTTTTTGTGTTTTTTGTCGGCTCTACGAACTTGGTAATTCGTGGTAGTCCCAGAGCGAGTGATTGTTCTTCGTTAAGTACCGGGCAAAGTAGGATCACGAATTGGAACAAGATCCAGAGACACTCCGGTGTGCAAGTACCTTAACGGCTCGCGGGATCTCATTCGCTCAGTGTTTTCTCCGACCGCAACGTTTTCTCAGCGAAGAATTAAACGCCGAAAGCTCGGAGACGACGATGAGAAATCCGCGAGTGTACGCACGCAAGAGTCTTCGTCGAAGCGAACAAACGTTCGGGCCAAATGTTCGCGGCCGTAAACTCACTCCGCTGTAGCGCTCGCGACCTCCTTCTATCTTTCCGCAAGTTCTTGGCAAACACCTTCACCGCTGAACAATTTCACACGCGGAAATCAGGAGACCCGGCCAAGTCTCTATTTACCAGAAATTTATGGAAAAGCTTTCGAAATTTCCGGACTAGATCGAGCAATTTTCATTTCTGAACGCGACAGAAAAATCGGACAAAAAAATTTCGATTTCCCGAGTCATACCGATTTTAAATCGATTTTTCTCTTCAAGTTCCTGGATAAACCCTCCGTGGATATTGAAGAACAAAGAAAAAGAAAACACTACCCAGTGCAGGTTCTCTTACCGTAGATCCAAAACGAATTTCCTGAATTTTTCCAGATTTTTTAACCAAATCTAAGTACAATAAAAAAGGTCGGGTCTCCGAGACCCATGTGTGTATAGGGAGCTGCGTTAATTGTAGTCAGTCGACGGAGGGTTGATCACAAATATTTTCTTCAACTACGAATCTCACGTCACACGAATTTCCAATAAAAAAAACGGTAGGGGTCTCCCGGACCCATGTCTGTATAGTAAGTTGTGTTAATTGTACTCTGTCCGCGGAGGGTTAATTTAAAATACTTTTTCAATAATGAAACTCACATCACACGAATTTCCGGGCGGTTTCAATTTTTCTGCTTATTGTTTCCGCCGGTTCGATAATATAGTAGAAATGGACGTAGCTGAACAGACGAGCAGGCTAAATGACAGCTCTTCGCGTACGTAGACGATAATATATTATATATGTTCTGGACGCAGGTTGCCTCACTCGCCACGCTGAGTGCATCCTGTCCGCGCGGATTTGCCCAATCTCCAAATACACACGCACAGACACACTTAGATAATGGACATTGATAGAGATAGATATATGGGGCTAGAGAAAAGGGAGGTGAGTGTGTGAAGCATAATATCGATCCGGGTGTTTACACGCTGTTTGCCTCGGACGATTTACGTACTGCCGGCAGTTCATCCCTGAACAAATCATACGAGATAAAAAGGGGAAAAAAGAACGCGGAGTATTTCGCCGAAATTCTAGCAGGGCGATGTTTTCTTCATTCATACGCGATCCACTCTTGTTTACTCTCTACGTTGCCTTGTGCATGCTCTTCTCATTTGGTTCTCATCCCGTTGGGCCACTCGGTTATATCGAGAAGTTAAAAAGTACACAGTCTCGAGTGAGATAAAAATGAGGCAGGTTATGACCAAATGGCCGATGATCTCGAGCCAATATTTGACTCATTTAAAAGGTCGACAGATTGAAAAATCGATTATTCGCGGTGTGAAAATTGGCCTCTATAAAAATGTGAGAGAATTGCGTGTTATCGAGAATGTCTGCTGTTGTTATCATTCGATCTACCGCCGTTCATTAAAAACGTTATTATATATTTTATTCAAACGTCAATCACACGAGACAAGCCACAAAACGCCTGCGGCCTTGCCGACTGGTGTGCCATTTCGTTGTACGCACTGACAAGCTTAAAAGCTCTATTCATTACGGCGCATAATTGGATCCCGAAAATATTCACTTGAAAAAAAAAAAACTGTCACGTGGTGACGATTTCGTAAAACAAAATGGTTTTTTTTTTTCGATTGAGTTGGCGAAGTTTTATTCTCCAATTTAGAAAAATGTATACTCGACGAACAATTTTAATTGGCGGTTCGGAGTCGCTTTTCTCGCCGTGGTTTCGCTCGCTATTTTTGTGTGTTTTGTTTCTGGAACGACGAGGCAAAAATCATCACCTTCTCGGGAATAGTGCGCTTGAAGAAAAGCGTTTTGTTTCCGATTGTTCTCGAGCACGAGGAACAAAGAGTCCTACGTATTCTCGGCAGCTTGCACCGAGCAGAGTGAGTCAGTAGCCTCGTTTTTCCCTTTCCCTTGGCTCGCTTCTCGCTGCCTCTTTTCGCAGGCAAATCCCGGTCTAAAAAAGTCTAACTAGCCGGTAAAAGAAGCTGCGAAAACGTGTACATTTGAGAGGGAAGAAAAGCCTCGAGAATGGAACAACTGTTCACCCGGTACTTTACCTTGGGAGAGAAAAAACTAGAGAGCAGGAAAAGAACAACGTTGCGGCGAGTTGTCTGATCCAACGCGGACCCTTTCTACTTGTGCACGATCGTCGTGCGCGGCTAGAGGAGACAGCCCGGCCTGCCTGGCAATAGACCTTTACCGTTTGCGAACGGCCAGTTGTGCAACAAGTATGTAAGCCCCTCGTGCTGCTTTTGTCATTCTACTTCATACGTATACGCCTATTTCCTTCTGCCCCATTTATCACGCTTGCAAAAACCTTGGGGTAACGAGGATCATTGGATAATCGTCATCTCCTGTTGATTATCCTGCGATAAAAATCTCGTTTTCCTATTCGCTCATGTTCAAACTAACCATTTACGTTCTCAATCATTTTTTCATTGCGTTCACATGGTTGACGTGCTTTTCTTCGTGCTTCGCGAAAATTTTATTTTTTCGACTGAAAAATTGAATGTGCTCAAAGAATTCAAGAAAATATTTTCATTATCTCGATCGTCGAGAATTTGGCGTTGGAATAAATTTTACGAACGATGTTTTGATCGGAAGGCTTTACAAATTCGCTGTGCTCGATATGACGAACTTAAAATATTTGCTTCGGCGAGTCATTCCGTAGTTCGTCACGAGAAAAAGTAAAAAATGGATAAATTATATGAGAGGGGGTGTGAAAACTTTGTATATTTTTTTTTGACAGAAGGATTTTTAGGGGTAAATAAAAAAAAAATAATGAAAATTGAGTGGGAAAATGTTTTTGGTCGTAGAGGAGAGAAAGTGTTTAAAAGAGACGCGCGCGATGTGATGTTAATAAGGCGAATAAATGAGATTAGTTGGCTTTGCAGACATGATTTATGATGTATAGTGTTTTTTTCTTTAAATATTTAAATCAGACTCTGGCGGTTAGGGTTTCATCGACAATTGCCGCAAAACCCGCTCCCTGAGCCACCCCATATCCCGAGTCTTTCGTATTAGTAAGTCGATTTAGCTGTTTCTTTTATTTTTATTCTTTTGTTTTAATTCAAGTGTTTCTAATGAGCAACGTGGTGATGAGTCCGCCTGATTTAGTTGCGAATTCACGACCACGTATGCTTCTTTATTGAAGTAATTTTGTTTGCTGGGCTTTGCGTGTGGATGAGTCGCAGCAACGGTTAGAAAAATGTCATTTTCAAGATTCGTACTCTGGATTTATGTTCGTGATTTATTCGTGAATTAATCGTCAGGTAATTTTGAAAGAAATTAAAAATTTTGAAAAATGTCATTATTGAAATTTTCATAATTCGGTTCAAACGTCCCTCACAATTGTTTGTTTTCGCTCGATTTTTTTGTCTTGGCCCATACGAATAAAGTATAGAGGCGAATGTGCTCTGAAAGGATACGAGGAAGTGTAAATTTTGCTATGGAATAGTGTGGCTCGACAGGAATTAACAGGCCGAGGGATGGCGTCGGAGAACGCCCGACGAGCCCATAATTCTACTGGCTAAATCTACTGGGACACATCCGAGTCTCGTTTTTGACGCCGTTGCTGTGAATAATCCCTCGCTCAGCTCACTTGCCATTATTTTTCAACAAGCGATAAAGGTCGCCGTAAATAATGACCTTTTTTTCATTTATACTTGTGAAATGTATTTTTTTTCTGCGTGTGTGTGTGTGTTTTTCAACGAGTTCCACTTTGTCCGAATGAAAGCTCGAAATATTTCGAGTGGCGATTATTTTCTCTACCAAATAAATATCGCCAACGAGTTTGTGTGTTTTTTTTTACTTTTTTTTTCTCTTCTCAAAATGCAAAAAATACGTCGACGTAGTTTTTGAAATTGAAAGAAGCTGAAATATTGATTTAGAGAGCGGGCATCGGGCAAGGTCTTGAGGTGGCCAGCAGTACGGGGGGGGCCTGACGTCTCACGACTCGATTAGTTAATCTATTAATATTATTAATTATCAGTCTCGCCCTGCGAAGCGAACATTTTCCATTTTTCGGTCTATTGATAATTTTTCATCATAATTTACAACGAAAATCTCGCTGTACGATCATTTGCGCGATTTAGAAAACGGAAATCAATCAAAATATTTATTTTTCACGATTCCCATTATTTTTCGGCCGGTAATTAATGCAGCCGATGTTTCTCGGTGTTGCGGGGCAGCAGGAACGATGAATCATCGATTTTTGTTGGAAAAAAAATTTTGAGCCACCGTCAACCATTGTTTTCTTCAAAAAAACCGTCACGTTGGGTTAAGGGCTTACAAAAGTTTGTAAAATAAAGCTCGCGCGTTGAGGATCGGAAACTACGTTGATTGCGAATACCCGACGTGTGATAATCTGTGAGCATCGAAGCGGCATTTACCGGCATTGGTGGGATTCGCAATTTGAGAGAATCAGGCCCGACATCTGGTCGTTGGGAGATACGGAGAGAGAAACTAGGATTGCCATAAGTACGAGTCCGATCTATGCATGTATTATATATATACTTGAGAATATAATCGTTCGGAGGCGATCGGAACACCCGATGCCATTAAGCGGCAACTAATCCCCTGAGGAACGGTGCAATTGCTAATTATGGCTGTCCAGTAGTACATTCCTGATTCGTGAACTCTGGGCGCGTCTGCTTTCATCGAATTGCTCCGAACGACGACAAATTTCGATCGAGTTTTCCGATTTATGTATGCGACTGATTTTCCCCTTGAGATTTCCCCATAAAAGCAAGAAAATACGCGAGAAACGATTGAGGAAAAAAAAAATTCTCAAAAAATTTGACGTTAAAAATTGGTTGACGGAAGATCGAAATTTGATCCCAAAAATATTTGCAGAACCAGTTCCCGTTGCCCAACAGAAATCCATATTTTTATGGGAAAAAAAACCCGAAGATCGTTCGCAACCCGAAAATGATCGTGGTCCGTTTCGCGAGCGAGAGAGATCGAAATAATTATGTGATGCTGGCGAAAATGCAGCTGCTTGTGGCAGAACGAGGCATTTCCGCGAGCACCTGGCCATTAATATTCGCTGTTAAAATTCATTTCTATATCTATATTTATATACATATATATGTAGACCTACAAATATATGTTTATATATATGAATATATATTTATCAATAATCCTAATAAAAAATAAAAAATAAATATATTTTCGTTTGATTCGATTTCGATATTTTGATCCAAGTGCATGTGGGAAAAAGTTTGAGAGCTAACGACGAGCCTCACGATCTGCCAATGTCAGACGATATTTTTCATTAAAGTAACATCGGGAATTTCTTTCTCTTGTTATCAAGGAAAATCTTTTTGTCTAAGGATCGTCGGTGGGTGAGCCAAATCGGAGGAGGATCGCGGAGGCAAGATTACCGAGAGTCCGATGCAGGTATTATCGACATATATAGAGAGCTTTCTATATATTAACCAGGCAAACCAACTCCCAGATACGTTCATGTGCTCCCGGCCCTGCGGACATGGAGTGTGTATTCATCTGATTATATATTTGTAGATATTGCAGTTAATACGTATGTATATTTAAGGACGCCTGAGAAGCGATCAGTGCGGAGCGAGTTGCTCGGGAAAGCCTGACTCGGAGGCTGGCCGGATAATTAGCTCACGGCTCTGAATTAGCTCACCGTTAATTACTAATTAGCTCGTCATTAACTCTCCACGTAATTCCCACTACGAAAGTCATCGACGTTACTTTGTACACAGTCTTGATGCTGAAGATGCGAGTCACGAGAAAGCCAAGGAGCATCGACCATGAGTCCAGCTTCGAGAAAATTTTGCCCTCGTAATCCGGCGCGGACTTAAGAATTAAAAAAAATCCCTTCGAATGTACACCGGGTCGTTTTGACCCCAAAAATTGATATTCGTAAAAAAAAAAATGCATATTTACCGGAAAACAACGACTTGGAAAATGCCACGGGTCAGATTGACCCAGTATGCACTTGTTTTCGCATCGTGAGGCTGGACTTTTGGTCAAACTTCTTGCCTCTTTTCTTCGACACCTTTTACCGAAGATTTCAATCGCATTTTTTTTTGTTATATCTATAAATGTACTTGAGACTTTGAAAAATATCTACGACTTAAAAAATACGAAAAAATAAAAATCAGGTTTTTATGGAGGAACAATACACTACGACTTTACGCAATTAATTCGTTGAATGTCAAAGATAAATATTAACGATGAAATGATAAATGTACTAAGAATACTTTTTACTTTACTCTGTAAAATTGGACCAGCTCAAAAAATATTTGGAATGAATAAATATACATTAGTTCATGCACATCGCGGGTCACTCGATTAATCAATATTTCCATATATAAGAGTGATTCGTATATATATGTATAACAAATACTGTAATAGTGGGATGCGAAGCAACATTGGAAAATGGTTTACGTACCCTCTGTTTATATGTTTCTTTTTTTCTTTTGTTTTATGCAAACGATTTTGTCGAGGTTATTTTGTTTGCTAAAAAACGACAGCTTTATTTTTATTTTATTCTTTTTTTATACGAGAAATCGCGTGGCTGGATCGGCGTTTTATGCTGGTCGTTTTTTTTTTTTTTATTCGGGTAGTTTCTTTTTTTTGCATCGTGGTCACGGATTCGTGACCGTCTGGGGGAGTTCGGGCCTATTTTTCGGACGCCTGAAACAATCTTAATTCCGTAATGAATATATGCTGAGTGATGAAAAATGGAATCGCGATCGTTGCGAAGTTTATTTCCATCCAGGCCGATGTTTCTACTTGCTTTTTTCTTTTGAGGAAACCGTCCACGTTTTTATTTTTGCAGCGCGTGAGATGCTTTTTCATCTCGGAGCCTTGAGCTTTTTTCCTCGCGATTTTTGGAGTCGTTTAAATTTTTTATAAATTGATTTTTTAAATTCGGAAAAACGAGGCTTCAAGTACACGATTCGTCCCATAATCTTTAATCCCTCTGGCGAGCCACTAGTCGGGCGATGCTCAGTCGAGAGTGGAGAATTCCTGCTGCTGGCGCGAATATTAGCCGAAAGGCAATGCCCGCGTATATATGTTTTTCATGTATCGAAAGTCGCGACGGATTATACGGAGGGAGTTGTACCTGCTCCATTTCACGGAGGATCAAATTCGTCACACGGTTTCGTTCGAGCGTTTCCACCTTTCCCCGTTTTATCAGCCAGCAAAGCTGGAAACGGACCGGCGTGCAGGGAGAACCGGAACCGGGGAGGACGCCAATCCCGGAGGGACTCACACCCCCGCTGTTTCTCGTCTTTGTATACGGACGTACAAATCGCGATATGTATTGGACTCTATGGACGCGATGAAATATTCGGAATGAAAAAAGGAAAATCGGCTCCGATACGTCGCGGCAGCCAGCCAATCAGACTTTTCATTGCTGGATCGAAAAAATCAATGTCGCCTTAGCGGGAGTCAAATTTCGGTTGATTCTCAAGCAAAGAAAATTAGTTGCATTTTTTTTCTCTATTTCTGGCGAAATTGAATTTTTCAATAGAGAACTACGGTGGGCCTTTGCAGGGAACGAGTAAACAGAATGAAAAATGTAAGGCGAATTGATCGAAGAACAGGAAAAAGTAATTTATCGTTGGTAAAAAGTCTCGTTCGTTTTCCGACCGGGCAAGGCGCCGCGACGTAGAAAATCGTAACTAAAAAAAAAAAATAATAATAAAAAAAAATACGTTTGTCAAGAGGGAGTTATAAAAAATGGGCTTGCGAGGCGAAACGCAAAAGCCGTACGTTCTCGGTATGAATTTAAAATCGCTGTGGGAGCGTCAAAGCAAAGAATCCTGAATTCATTAAATATCGAATATTAGGTTTGGCGATTGATCAAAAGAAACACAGAGAGCGTATGCACGAGCGTACGCTGCGAATATCGAAATTCCAACCTATTTTATCGCGGCGTATTATTTTTATTATTATTATTTCGTGTTGCCGGATTTTTTGCAGGGAAGTCGTGAAGTTTGGCTCATTCGACGCGGACGCGAATTGACGTTTTCCCATCCGACGCTCAATCGATTGGTTCGTTTGTTTATTTCGCATTTTATCGCGAATTTATTCGTTGATTAGTCGATCATTTCGCGATCTGTTGAAACGAAGTTGTCCGATGTTGAGGCAGCAGTCAATTATTAACCGTAAAGTTTGCAAAACGAAGGCTTCGCTAACGTTTGGTAAAAAGGTTAGGAATGCATGATGGTCCTGTCATTATTAGTTTATCTTAATAATAGACTCGAAATGAACTATCCATTCTACGATTGAATCGAATACCGTACCCGAGTAGAAAAAAAGTTACCTGTTGTACATGAGAACGTCCGGTTTCCAAAGCCTGTTGGGAGTGATTCGTAGACCTTTGATTCCACCATAGTCTGTTTCATTCCACTGTAGATTGTAGTCGTTCCATTCCTGAAAAGTAAATCAACGGAGGATCGTTGAAAAAAAATTCAAAGAAAAAAAAAAGTAATTTCCAAATTTCAATTTGCAGCGATTTTTCTAATCGTATTTAAATTATATGATTCTGACAACTTTTCTAGGAAGCAAGGAGGACGTGCAAACTTTTATACAATATTTTACAAAATTCGCAGAAATTGATGCGGTTGGACGAATTTTAAAAAATCGCAGATTTTCGTAAAATTCGAAATATCATAAAATTTGAACAGTCCGACCGATATTCTCCAAATTCAATACTAACCTTCCGATTACTATACTTTATTGATGAAACAAAAAATTGCTAATAAATCTGAAAATTTGCGTAAATTAGGGCGTCGACAATTTTTATGATTTTTTTTTTTTTAATTTCGAAACGCTGTACATTTCGTATTTTTCTAGCAATTCCAACGAAATTCTCATAGAATGAAGAGCTTGTATGGATTAACATCGGTGCAAAACTGGAGCCCTGTAGCTGAAACCGTTACCGAGTTATGAACGTTTGAATTTTACCGTGCCATAACATACACACACACATCCGGACATTTTTTCTTGATATGATTTTTCGATGTTTTGGAACATTTTAAGCGCATTGATTGAAAACCTGGAAAAAATATTTTCATCGTGGCATAGCTTGCTCTATGAGGAAGCAAAAGGAACCTCTTCCGCGTAATGAGAAAAAAAAATGCAATCAATCTCTTGGTCAACGAGTTCCAATTTGCCACGAACCTCGGGAGCTGGATTTATTGCGTCCGGTCATTTGGAACTCAAGCTTTGATAAATAGAGAAATAATTAAAAGTCCAAGTTGGAGGATTTGTGGGGGAGTAAACGTTCGATTTCCATGAAATATAAAGTTTCCGATACGCCCGTAAAGAGGAGGGAGTCTGTGCTACAAATAGTAGCAAAATTCAGCGCTGGCAGATTCTCATGAATATCTTTATTTTAAATAGTAATTAAAAGTGACGAGGCACTTGAACCGCGTATAGCTTTGCGATCTCGTCGCAAAGTAGTTTCGGTCCTAAGCGAGTGTGTATGATGGAAAAGTATAGCGTTGAATAAACTGAGACACGATACAGAGAGAATAAATTTACACGCTCTCTCTCTCTCTCTCTCTCTCTCTCTCTCTCCCTATCTCTCTGGAGAGGAAAATTTCATTGTGCGAGATCCGTATGGAAATTCATTCAAATAGAATATGATTAATTAGAGTTTTATCGAGCCGGGCGTTTCGAGACAAATTCGTTGTTACTTTCGCACAGTTTTTCATATCAAAAGGTTAATTTTCAATGAAATTAATTAAAAAGTATAAATAGAAAGCAGGCGACCGAATCGAGAGAATGGCTGGAAGATAGAAGTCGAGTTTTTCGTTTTTCTGCCACGAATAAAAGTGTTAAACTTTCGTACTATGAATTACGTGTTTCAAGTTATAGTTTCAAAAGGCCTCCAAACTATGCCACTTGATGAAAGGCTTATGCAAACTTTTCCAACAGTTTATTTTTCGAGAAAGGACCAAAACCGGAAGTTCAAGGGTTTAAAGGAATGTGACCAGCCCCTGAGCACTTTTTTCTCGATTCCATGTGAATTGACGTTCGAGTATTCAGTGGCTCGGGAAACGCGAGCCACAGCTCGTAAGCTCTCGCGTTGAAGAAGGCAAACATATTTTCGACTGGATGTCTAATCCTTGGAGTCGCGGAACTTTCGACCAGCTAAAACAATGTTTCGAAACATTTTCATCAATTTTGTCCAGAGTTTCTGGTTTCTTGTCGCGTCGAGGCTCTCACTGCTCGCGATATTCAGGTCACATCCGGATCCCATCCTCCGCATGAGTAAACGCCACTGGATCATGCTCCAACCGCCGCGGCTGCTGCCTGTCTCATTGGCAAACAGTCATTTCGTGTTGATCACCAATTTATAAAGCTTTTCGGTGCTTCCTAGCATGATTCATCATTTTTAACAGGAATATCAGGAATAGACTGAGAAAAATCAGCGTCACTGGGTCTACGAGTGAAAAAGTCTGGAGGGAAAAAATTTAAAAACTTTTTTTCACTCACTGATGAAAAACTCTCTGCCAATCGAACTGAGGACTAAACAAAAAATGGTCAACAAATCGCTGCCATTTATTGACAAACAGAAATTCAAATTCGATCGATTCTCGATTATTATCACATCGATCGATACGATTTTCAATGATAAAGTTTTTTCTTCAGCAAAGCTCATGAATATTATAAAATATTCCTTCAGGCCTCAAAAATGTAATCAAATAATTTCAAAATTTCGTAAATAATGTAGAATAAAAATGATTTTCGTTGAGTATCGACATTGCAAACTTCAAATTCATCGAATGTGATGACGTTCCAGTGAATTCAACTAGATAATTTTTCCAGTAACGTCATTTAGAGGAGAACATAGACAAACTATAAGAAACTTGTGTCCCCGGAGGCAAGAACATTCGTTGGAATATTGAATTGGTTCAGCACCCTCGTTAATTGAGAAAAAACAGCCCCAGCGATTGATGTTGAGGGAAGAGTGTTGGGTCAAGCGATCGTCGATCAAAAAGGTGAATCGCGATGCCGCTACTGAGCTTGGAAGACAGCCAAAGCAGCACACTAGCTCGTGGTCATAGAGTCGACGTGTATATCGTGTGTTCCTATTGAGAGGTTCACCACCTGATCGTGTCGATACGATTGGCGGGTCTTTATCGACATGGCATTCGAGAAATGCGATAGTTGACAGTTGATGACAGTAATTGCCATTTGGAACGATGGCATAACTTTGAATAAGACGAATCGCCACGTGGCTGACTGTCATTGACTGAAACTGAAGTCGAAAGAAAAAAAAAAACAACGAGAAAGTTGAAGCGGATAATTTGATGTTGGTGTTCCTGGCCGATAAGCCGAAGGTGGATGCGAATAAAAAGATCGTGAATGGGCGAGTTCGACATTGAACTATTTCCGGTGTGAATCGCGCATAAGATGTCATTGGTATTTGCAGCAAGGTCATTAATGAAAATAGAGACAAGGTTCGGAAGCGCGAACGAGAAAGCTTCGTGAAAGGAACGCACTGGTCGCGGATCGATATTGAAACAAGGCAGAAGCAAATGTACCACAGAACCGCACGTCACATCATTGGCGATTCAGGTCCTGGCGATAATTTCATTTCGCGTGCCATTAAGTTACTTCGTTCAAGTTCGCAGAAGATCAATACGCTGGAGTAATCAAGAGAGTTGAGAAAAAGTAGTCGTGCAAATTGCGTGCTCTGCCAGGTCAAAGTTTGAAAGGCCAAAATGAATTTTTTTGAGTAAACAAGTTTGTGGCTCATTTTGAAGATCATAACTTCTGGATTGATTCTCGGAAGTTGAGAGAGGAATAGTGGACTATGAAATAATTGATGGGAAGATGATTGCCATTGAGAAAATGGAGTAACGATTGTTGAGGAGTTTTTGTTGGCCAGGCGTCGTTGGCAATCGGTTGAAAAGCATTCATTAATACGGAAGATATGATCGAGAGGGAGCGATAACTTTCGAAGAAGATCGTGCACTAAGGGCAAGGAAACTTAGTTCGACAAACACTTGTGTAAATATACAGATATATGGGGTGTGTGTATGTGTGTGGAAAGTCCATGGGATCGGTACATAAGACGTACGAAAGTTAGCTCATTGTTGGTAAACTTTAGTAATGACAAGGTGCGGATAAGCTGTATCCACAATGGAGCGTCACGCAAGAGGTTACTTAAACTTTAGTTTTGCCTCTTTCAGAACTTGCCTGTAGTTGCTATATATGTTTACACAAACGTATGTATAAATATATATCGCGAAATACAGTTTAATAAATCGTGAAGCGAAATTGTGTTTCCGTGTCTGTGAGAGAGTGTGCGCGTGTGTGTGTGTGTGTGTGTGTGTGCGTTGTGTGGATGGGAATAATACATCGCAGAGACAATAAATCCTTGTAGATTGTCATGATTTCCAAGCGAAATCACGTCAACGGTATAAGCCAAGGAGGTGCACTGAAGAGGGAGGAAAACGTATTACCGCGAGAAGAGGAAGACTGTCTATATGAAACATCAATTACCATTTGGAAGCTGACGAAGAGCGAGCAGTGAAGTAGAAGATAAGAGCCTCCGGGAACATGGAGTCTGGAAGCTCCGAACGTAAATGACCATAAATCGGCCATTATGTCACCTTAATGTGCCATCATACCGAGCGATGCCCTTTTATTACAGAAGTGCCAGACAGACAAGGCGAATAATCATACACCCACGACTTGCGCTTCGTTCAGCTTGGACTAAACCACACACCCGCATGCCCATTAAGAGTTGTGGTAATCCACGTGTGGTTAAAGCTTATCGGCATGCGATATTGCCTCGTCAAAGTCCCAATGCGGAGTTAGGAATTCTCGATTATTTCATTAGTACCTCGTTCCAGCCCGACACATTCGCGCAATCCTGAATATGGCCCAGGATTCTTGATGGACTAGATTCTGGATAACGTCGAGAATTAATTATTTAGCCAAGATGCCACTGAGGATTTGCACGTACTCGACAACACCTTAATGGCCCCTCGTACTCGGAATGAGAAAATGGTTCATCGTACGCATGGCTATAAAGAGGATAACACCGTAAGATTGCTATCAAACTGATAAGAGCTGAGTGTCGATTATTTTAAATCAACAGAAGGAGTTTCGAGCCAAAAACCTTGGAATTGTTCGAGTCGGGCTAGTTGTTGGCACAGACAGGATGGAAATTGCTTTGACCTCCGGTCTGCCGTTACATTACCTTCAGGATCACATGGAATGGCGTAATAACGGTCTACTGGGTCTACATCGTAGTAAGACAGGAAAAGATGCCTTCCGGGTATTATCATCCATCTCCTCACAGAAAACAAGCCACACACCCTTAAAGCTTGTTCTCGAAGCTAAAAGCGCAGCTCGGAAACGTGAGGGTGTTTAACCGACGAGTATCTCGCACGTCCGGTGGCATTAATGCCCCGTCGGGGTGTTGGCAATGCGCGTGCCTTGAGGTTACAAAGTCCTCAGTGGGCCAAACCCTTGCCTATGACGAAGACGTTTGGCAAAGGTATGCGTGGCGTTAGCCCTGTAGGTAAACACACGTTACCACCCACGCTACCTTCGAACCTCAGGATTTCAACGAAGCTTGGGCAGCCCATCATAACCACGAGGATTCGACCGAGGGCTTTCGAAATTGCTTCCATGATAATACGTGATGTTCAGAAACTGGAAGGAATCGTGTCTCGTGCCGGACGTTAACAGTCTATTAAAAATAAAACATTTTTCCGGTCTTTTTATTAGTAGTAGTAATGCAGTTTTCCATGCACACGCTTTTTGGGTTTTTGAAGAAGTACCCTTGGAAAATCGATTTGTAAACATTGGTAAACACGATTGGTAAACAGAAAGGTATAAAAATTTGCAGAGATGACGAAAATTTCCTGGAAAATGACCCAGTTAAAATTTGGAAACGTTTACTCTACATCGAAAGAAGATATTAATGATTTCATTTCGACACATTTAAAGATGGTGGCTACACACAACAATGTTGTCATGTTATAAGGATAGCAAAATTCGAAATGATTAGAATCTATTGAATTTTGGTGCGCTTACTCTTTAGTATTAAATATGAATGCACGAATTTTTGAAATAATTGGAAGAACAACATGTTCGCGTGATTCACAAATGCTGCAACACCGCGTAGTATTACAGGTTATGCCGCTTGATTCAAATATGAGTTATCGAACAGCAGCACTTTTGTAACAGAACATGTGTTGATTGACCCAATGATTCAACGCTGTGTTGAGAATAATCAAACTTTATTAACGCCAATGTTAACATATTGCATCACATATGTTATTTTCCATAAAATTTATGTTATACATCTATAATAACGTTCGATAAAATATTTTTTTAATGTGTAACCTACATATTTCAGTACATTTTACATTCTAATCAGTCAGCTTTGTTTTTAAACGATCAACAATATTTTTTAAATAGTCTGCATTTTTGGTCACTACTGTTTTTCCATTTCCATCTTTTCCCAATAATATCGACAATCCTTCCATGTATTTTTTTTATGCACTTCTAGTATCATTTCATATGAAATATTCGAAATAATATTTCATTCAAAGAAATAATAATTTCCAATACTTTATATGAAATATTTGAAATACCATTTCATATGAAATATTAGCAATTTTCTATTTCGTTCCTTTCCACTAGTACCTCTGTTCATGCATTGTTTTTCCAAATTAACAATGACAGATGAAAACGTCGGGCTGGCTATTCACTGAATATTCCATCTACACCTATAAGTACGGATAGTATTCATATGTGAGCACGTACACTCAAGGAAAAGATGCGGTATTGTCGAATTATCTACAAGGTTATTCAAATGGACAACTAAAATTCTTTGACTAGCCGCGTACCGAGGGTGCTTCGTTAAATGTTTCAATTTTTGTACAAATTTATATTCTTCCACAATTTTTATTCCATACTTACTCGATGGACCTACTTTTTCAGGGGCGGTTGGAACCACCGGGAGTACAGATTTTGAAAACACTTGGAAAAATTTGATCGGTGTCGGCGGCAATCGAACCCGGACTCACTAGTTGTGAGCCGGGTGCGTTGCCATTGTGCTACTGCCTGCCTCACCGGTAGTTTTATTTTATTCCATTAAAAATTGAATAACCTATGAATCGGGGCCCTGAAAAGTTTGTAGTTTCCATCTGTTGATTATCCAGTGGTTTGGCTTTCTCGAAACGTTGGAGTCGAAGAGGGTTGCGGTTGAGCGGTGTGGATAGTTGTGGATCGAAGGCGAGAACTTAGGCCTATATATTATGCCGGGTGGGACGAGACTGCTGATTTGCCGCGGTTTCGTATAGGATTTCCAGTTATGTCCCTATATCCTGGTCGCATTCTCTCAATCGGCATGAGAGAGGAGTTTGTGGCTCAGGGGAGGTCACAAGCTACGCATACGTATGTGGGATTAGAAGTTATTGGCAAGCCTGGCGAGGCGATAATTAAATTTGTCGAGGGTTGCGTGGTACGCGGGCCGGAAGCCTAGGGCGGATATGATGCTATTGCAAAGGGTATATGATTGAACATATAAATACATCCGTTCAAACTTAAATCACCGGAATCTAAAGAATCAAGGTGGAACAATGGGTAGAGGAAAGTTCAGAGGATAAATATTTGTAGCTGCAAGCACGGTTTTTCGATAAAAATTCATAGTCACCGGTGTTAAACGCTCGTTTGGCATCGACTCCATAAAGTTTGGCCAATGATGGCAGGTGCACCTTTGAGAAGGAACGAGGAACAATGTTGTTCGGTGTACAATTGGCTGGAAGCTTGTCGTTGTCCGCCTTGTTGGCAGGTCAGATTAACAGCCGACGAACAGCAGAAAGCATAGAGAGATGGAAGAGCGAAAATGTGGAGGGTGGGTATCCAGTGCAGATAGAGGGTGCACTCTCTCGTGGGGAAACAATCGAGTACTCGATCTCGCGCTCGAGCTTGTCGTGGCAAGAGACCTAATTAATTAGTAAATCGGTCGCGATCGGGCATGTTGATTTGGTGGCTCCTACGAATATTCACCGCTTACCACATCCCTACAATATATACTATTTGTTATGCACAGGTGGTAGGGCGGACAACATTTTCGCAATGATTTGCGGTGAAACGTTGATCCAATCAAGCCAACTATTATTCCCGTAACGGTTGGGTAAATAATGTCAATGCCGAATGATGATGATGGACGGAGCGTACAATTGAGATTGTAACGGATACAATGTCGGATGACTCTGCCAAACAACAAAAACAGCAATTCCTTTGTGAAAAACTTTGAAAAAAGTGAGACGACCAAGTGTAAGTAAATTTTGGTCTGTAATGAGTTTTGGAGCAGTAGAAAGCGGGCAAACAGCCAGAGTACTAGTTTAACGATATCAGAAAGGCAGACTTCGTGACGATGCTGAAAAGTCAAGCGAACGACGATGTATGTGGCCTGAGATTACATTTGACTGCATTCTTTGAAGTACGAATGAAGCATATATGCCAAGGTATTAAATATAACTAGAGACTTCCAAGAATCTCCATCGGTGGGTGTACATGAGATGAAATGCATGTGGAAACCAGGACGCGATGGAGGTCATGTCTATCGGGAATTCCGCAAAGGGATCTCGGTCGAGTCCTTGCTTCGATTACGAAATCATTGGTATTCGCGAATATGGCAATCCGGTATTCGAGCGTAGAATCGATGGCCGAGGATATAGATATAAATATGACATAATATGTTTGTAAGCTCGTGTACGTATGAGGGCTAAGGGAATCGGACGCTACGATCATGTAATTGCAATAACCAACGACGATCGCCGCCCATATACGCCGGAAGGAATTCCGAAATTGAAGGCTTCTCTCTGCTCAAGGCTCGATCTAACGTGCTCTAACTTTGATGCTTCCTCCTCGAGCTGTTTTCGTCTCTACAATGGTGAACAGTCTGAAAGCGATTGGCAGTAATACAGATGGATGATGACATACATTTATAAGGAATTTGGAGAACTTTCCCCGTTCCCTAAACCGAACTGGTAGTCATTTTATTAAAACTGCTACCAAGTCTACAGAGTGCATAAATTTTACAAACTCCATTGGCTGAAACTCCTTCCCTAACATCATTGACATGCGCGGTAATTCATCTGATATTAAAAACTAATACTGTATGGATCTTTGTGCTGACGTGGCGTCTTGTACGGACTTTGAGAGAGTATTTATGCTCGAAGTAGCTGGTGGCTCGTCAAAACTTTGAGGGTGCCTCCTAACTGTGCCAATATTGAATCTAAACTATTGTTACGAACGCATTGATGAATTTCTCTAATCTTTCTGCCTTTGTGACCAACATGAACCTCAATTTGCTTTGATTTTCCGTTATTTCGCTTATAATGGTGGAGAGTACATCATCGATTTGTTCACATCATATCCCAAACAATTTCGATATAAAAGTGTGCTCCCAAAGTGGTCGTTTTGCCGAGATCAATTGAGACTATCAACGCGAAAGGGCTCATAAATGTATCCGTGTTTCATATTAAACCACACAACGAAAAGGATGGGGCTTAGCCAGAACATCAACGTTCCCGGAGTCAAAATTACGTCTGGACCACAAACGTTTAACAAGATTTTCGGATCGTTGGAGGGTGAACTTGTGCCAGGTCCATGCTTGCCATGAGGACGGAAAGATGCTAAAAGTAGCGGAATAGCTCGACTATTCGAAGACAGGTGTTCGATGTTAACGGACAGTGCGCTCGAATAAATGGGCACTCGGTTGAGATTAGGTACGCGTTTCACAGCAACGGACATCGCCAATGTCGTTTACTATCTTCTCGATCATTCTCTTCTGCTTCTTCTTGGTCCGTCGTTTCCACAATACGCGCTACTTTCACCTCTATATTTAACGGAATTCTCGAACGACGTTAACGTGTCCAAATTGGAAAGAGAGCACGAAAATTGATGATAGCGAGGGAGTACACAGAGATAGCAAATGCATGTGTGTAGGTTTTGGAGCTCGATTCTCCAGCCCACTCCAGCTAAAGCCGGATCTTCGTTTCTCTATCAATTCGAGCAGGAATGCTTCGGAGTATCGAACCACTAGATCTCGAGGAATGCAAGGGGACGTTGCTGAGCTAAAGTGGCGGTGGGACTTGTATCCAAACAAGGTAAATCACAGCCTTATCTGTCTTTCCCTTTTCCGATTAAATCCCTCGCGTTTTCTCTCTCCCTTCCTTTCGCTCAGACTCCCTATTGTTATCTGAGACTTTATTCTTTGTAGCGTCAGCTAACAACGGACGACGGGCTATTTTTCTAACCTAGTTTTCGGCTGCTTTTGAGAGAATGTTAATGAGTGTGAATCATGGATTCTCTCTTACGGACGTCGGGGAAAACGATTGCCAACCACGATAATCCGTTGATCATAAGCAGCGCATTTCAGGAGCGCATGCGAGGGTGACACATCAGCAGGTATCAATCATAGAATCGTAATCACCTCCGGGGGAAGCGGTTCTCCGTTCAACGGGGATTTTGTCATTCAGGATAACCAGAACGAAGCAAACTGAAAGCGTCGATCGATTGCAGCACGATTCACGGTGTGCTCCACGAAAGGTTGCCCTAATTAAACGTCACTGGAGTGAACTTCCGAAGTGATTAGGGCATGGGAAGCCAAGTTAAGTCATTAATAGAACGATGAGACTGGCGGATTCGTGCGATTCGAAGGAAATTCCTAAATGTAGTAGGCCAAATGATGGAAACTCACTCGAGCTCGATTATATTCAAATTCCCAAAGTCCACAAACTCTTTGAACTGGAGAACACAAACCAAACGAGAAGTGCTGACGCAAACTATGTCATTTGCTTATGCTCAGGTGCGCATCCGATTTCTTTGGTTGTCGAGAATTCCATTCGTTACGCTCGAGAAATCGAGCCACGGATTCTCCAACCCCGCTTCCAATTCCTACAGCAAGCCAAACCACTCTGCCTTTATCGTCCTGGTAACCTGTTGCTGTTGTTAAACGTGCGTTGTGTGAGCAAGCACGATCCGGGAGTTGCACGACGTGCGGTTCTAGCAAACACAACGTTCGAAATATTTTTCGTTGGTCTTCAGCGTTAGCTTACCATAATCAGCACAACAAACTCCAGCTCGTTAATAGGAAAATTCACCAGTATCTCCCTAGTCCTTGACAAATATACAGTGTAAGCTCAATCTGGTCCAGACCATCCAAAGTTTGTCACAAAATCCGTGAAATCGTTAAATCAAAAACAAAAGCGTTAAGTATCAAATTACGTTTTCTGATAGCCATGTTTTTTGGCTTATTATTATTTTAGGTTTAGGTGAATATCATTGACTCTTTCTTTTCGTGAAGCATAATCCATCCTCGTTGAGATTGATAGAGCGAGCTGGTGCTACCAGCGCAGAATATAAAACCAAGTTACTCGAAAATACGAGGCGCGTTGATGTACAAGCACGGAATAAAAATTTCTCTTCAATATCCTCCGTGGCATTGAAGATCTTGGAAGTGTGGTAGCAGCAGGAAGCGAGTACCGAAAATGGAATTTACTAGCATTGAAAGACGCGGTTTGAACTAGGTTTCCCGTGTGTACGAGTCTAGAATCTATTATATCAGAAATCTAGTGATACCAGCGAATTACATATATCACACAAACTGAAGTGAAAAAGAGTATGAAAAATTCAGTTCTGTCAAATCGCTGACACAATTGGCGGAATTAGGCGAAACAATCTCGAGCCTATCACCGTCTGACCTTTGCCTTAACCTGAAGGTGTGAACAAACGATGTCCAATTTATAACCATGCTAGACCAACATGTCACTGTGGAAGATTTCTCGGAACGAAGAGTTGAGGATTCTTCCCTGGGATGATGAGGTTACTGTTTCAGTGAAGTATCCAACACCTCGATGTCATAGGCGATACTCAAGACGGATTTGAACTGCCACCAAACTTAAGGCGCCCTCTAAGACTAGCCGGAAGGATGAAGGATGTTGTGGAAATCGATTAAATCGTCGATCGTCGACGAATCAATTGCACTGTAATGGATATATTCATGGATTAAAGGCAATTTGTGGAGTCGCGCTCAGACCTTCCGATTCACCTGCCAGCTAAGCTAACACTCCAGCAAAGCCTCGAACATAAGTCTCATGTATGCGTCTATTATTCCCATTGGAGGTTCGGCTCATTGGGTGTCCGAATGTGTCCTGTAAACTCAGTGGATCGTTCACCGACCAGTTCTCGAGCTGGGCGTCATCCTAGGACTTTCCCTTTGGCGGTCTCGACATAGACAACGCACGAGCTGAGCATTTCAGTCAAGGGAAACGGCTTCCATCTCGCATCTGCCGTTTGCAACGATAGCCGCAGGGGTTCAGTTCGCAGCCCCGGATAATTTCAACGCTTTGCTATGAAATGACTTTCTTCGGCGAGAACGCGAGTAACGACAGTTCGCTAGGTCCTGGATTATGTGCGATGTCGCGATTAAGACCAGCTTCCAGGAAACGTAATCACCTGCATACCCAGCCTTAAATTTTTTTCATCGTTGCACTTTTGCTGTTGCAGTACGAGGCCGCGGAAGGTTGGCAGAATTTTATTTCAAAAACGTATGTTCTGATGTCATGATAAACGACGAACCGTAAACGGGCAAAAATAAATGAACCAGCGCGGTCTTGCTAAACCATAAAATGGAAGGAGGTAAAAAAAAAAGTTAACTCAAATTTCGCTCGCTAAATAGGCAACGAGGGAGACTCTAAACTATGAGAAGACGTTTTGTTGTACACAGCAACGGTGACAGGCTTTGCCAAGTGGATCGAAGCCAGCAAGTGTTTCGGTGTTCTTCAACAGGGACAATTTGCTGACAGGATTATCGAGTCATCTGTTTTAAGACGCTTAAAATGCTTACATTGAAACTGAAGATGTGAACTAACAGTGCATAGCTTTTCGATGCTGCACATAATGCATCTTAATTCGGAGTAACGCAATAAACCTCAAGCTGAATCCCCTGAACTTTCGAAGTGAACGTATGCTGGAGTCAGAGTGCGATTGTCATAGTAACTTCTAATGTAATCGTGATCCATT
The DNA here is from genome assembly GCA_030522525.1 of Campopleginae sp. 14b. Classification (NCBI taxonomy): domain Eukaryota; kingdom Metazoa; phylum Arthropoda; class Insecta; order Hymenoptera; family Ichneumonidae; species Campopleginae sp. 14b. The sequence goes on along the minus strand of JAPYYS010000520.1, from coordinate 64,479 downwards.
TTGACTTCGAAGACTTCATGCACATCTAGTTGAGACACGAATTCGGAGATGCTATGGAAAATATGAATCATCCAAAGTTACGATGGTATATAAAAAATATACGACATTGGATCATGAAGAGCAGCAACATGGTTCCTACGGGAGTCTCTTAATGGAAATATCAACATTTCCATTCCATTAGTGAGTAGCACGAGTTGTCAACAGCCTTTATAAACTTTCCATATCAGTTGGGAAGTTGTAGACAGGGGCGTGAGTGCAGCATTGACAAGGATAAATTTATGTATTGTTCGGTATCGCACCTGTTCACCACAGGACATCCAAGTACTTCGGAGTCAAACCAGCTCCGTCCTAGCCCCCTAAGCCCTTTTACATCGTTGGTTTCCCATGATATCTTCGGTCTACGTGAATACGTGGCATGTTTAGCTGCTTTGCTGCTGAAGTTGGTCGCAAGCTTGTGCGACACCCATGAGTGAGAGGGAGAAAGGGACTGGTACGCTTTCTATGTATAATAAAAGGATCGTAATACCGTGATGATCCCACGAAGCGAGAACAGGACAATGAAAGTTGTGGCTGGTCAGCATGTTTATGCAGGGAGTTCCAAAACAAATGAACATCGATGCAACTTTGCCCGTAGTTCAATAGGTTGACTGAAACTCTATGATAGCTTATCAACTAATCATCAGATCGCTAGATGCCTCAATACTTGACGACCCTTAATGTAGTCCCCCGCTTCAAGATTCAAGCTCGTTGATCTTAACGTTTGGAACACACTGTACAAAGTTGACTCGTGTCAAAGAGCGAGTCTGGCTGGTCATATACGAAGCTGCTCTAAAATGCTAGTTGGGTATGCGCTCATAATGCACATGGTACGTTGATGTACGTGGGCATAAAAGGCATATAGCACCTGACCGGGGTCACACAGCATGTGCCAATCTTCTCGATTGTAGATGACGATGTAAATTACTCACCACATGACCAAATTGGAAGCTCACAATTGTGAAACCCTTGACATGACGGTGTGGTAATTGTTCTTGCAGACACGGCCACTCGGAAGCTCGTCAAGTGCAGTATTACTTTTGTTTCCAACAACCCGTGTACACGTGGCAAGTTTTATGTCGCCAGAAAATTCTGCTTCATTTGGAATGCCATAAAAACGTGGTATCTGCACTAATTTGGAAGCTGCGTAGACAACTTCAATTTCGTGTTGATTCGTTACTCCCGGCGGTAGCCAGTTTATGTTTTCCAGCCAACTGTATGACTTCCCGTGAAGGCGCGGTAAAGAAAATGGTTTAGTCGCTGTGACAATTTGCTCCGAAGACTCCAATATGGTTGGAAGGTTAGCATTGACGGTGGAAATTAAATGTAAGTCAAGAATTTCAAGATGACGTTAAACACGAAGGGAAGGGAATGTAACAGAGTATAATGAAGGGTTTCGAATGGGAAAAGAAATGGAAAAACGCAATTGCTGCAGTCGATATGTCCAAACGAGAACGCCGAATGAGCTTTCTCGTAGGGCGTCTCTTTCGGTTTTCCGCTACCGATCGCTTTTCACGTCTGCCCTTGAGGGATGTGGATAAGCAAGCAGAAACACGAAGGAGTGGATATTCACTCTTCCACTTTCCTCGTCCTCTCATCAGTTTCCACTGCTCTATCACAGTCACTGTCTCTATGTGTTTTCCATCCTCTATCCTCCTTTCCAATCTATCCTCGTCCCCCATTTTCCTTCATTTCTCTTTGCCTGCTATCCTCTCTGCTGTCCTGCCTCTCACCTCTTAGTCCTTCACTCTCTCAGCCTTTCGTTTCTGCCCCACTCGCTGCCTCTCTTCCTCCTACCCTCTTTTTTTACCATCGCTCTCTCTTCCTCTCTGGTTTTGCATGCATCGGAGATAGCCTCGAAACGTCACTACTGATACACGCCACTAGCAATCCACCAGGCTGTAATTCACCCACTTCTCTTCCATCTTCTGTCTCTTCTCTGGCTTCCACCTTTTCTTGTACTCCACTCTTGAGTTTTTTTTTAAGGTTCATTTCTTATTTGAGGCCGAGGTGAAATTCTTGCAAATTTTATCTGCATCTGAGCACATTATGTTCTTTTTTAAGGAAACGGAATTCTTTTTACCATGTGGGATCTTGCTCTTCAAATAAATCACATGTTTCATGAATGGATTTTCGTCGATCCCAGCAGTTGGATGTTCAAATAGTATGCGGCTGGCGAAAAGTGGTTCATGCCTCAATGATTCCATGCACGTCGTAGGTTGATCCGACGTTCATGAGAGAATGGGATTTTGAATAACAAGTGCGGAAAACGACGAATTACTTCGTGTGTAGAGTTGCCGCATGAGCCGGGAGCTTATGATGCAGTGACACGAGTATGAGTGTGGTTTGCAGAACGAGCCAAAAGCGAAGACTGCAAACCGCAAAAGGATTGGTTTACTTTACTTGATTTCGCAGTTGTCTGCACGCCGCTAAGCATCCCAGAACCTACGACGTTTTTTTCTCGTACCGTTATCATATTGCAATGAAATTTCTTTTTTATGCAAAATAAAAGTGTTCTATTTTTTTTTTCATCAAATACAATCCAATATATTTTCCCTACCCTATGATCCAAAAAGACATCATAGGAGACTGCATAGTGTTTGATGAAAAGGTGAAAAAACTGAGAATGTATGTTGAAGGGGAACGTGAACGTCGGGAAAGATTCCTGGTCGTATGGCGCCAGCTTGAACTAAATTACGGAATGTTAAACGTATTCTAGAATTTGCATGGCAGCTCGCATCGCTAGTTCCAAACAGATTATGCCACTTTCGGAGTCTGCTGGAAATCTCTGGAAACCGCTCCAATTAAATTTGTGTGGGGCGTTTTTTCGCTGACTGAGTAGCGACCATTTGGAATTCCATAATTGTCGGTCAAGCATTTTGGAATGTGGAAACGTGTATTTCTCAAAAAAGGAAGGAGCTTCGGAGTTATGGATATTTATGGCTGCTACGAGAGCTCAGCACTCTACAAATGTTTAGCTCGAACATGAATCTCCTGTCGTCTAACAATATGACGTACAGCTTCATATTTCTACGAGGTTTACGGAGAATGAGTGAGCGTGAGCGCATATGTGGCACTTTTTCATTGTACATGAAAAACGGTTGGAGAAAAACAAAACTAAGTGACTGATAAGAAAGACACAGACACACTGGGTCAAATTGACCCGGAGCATTTTCGAGTCGCCCGTCATCTCAGTAGTTGATATGACTCAAAGGATGGGTTCGGGTCAATCCGACCCAGTGTGTACACGAGGGGTAATTTTCGGATTTCAACGTCTCAGGCCACTGTGTGACTATTTGGAAGACAGATGGACTTTTCAGCGTGAGTATAAAGCAATTATTTCGTTTACAGGGCATCATTGTTCAATCTCGCATTTGCCATTCTTTTCACAAAGGAATAAGGCTTCCATTTTTTTGCTTAATCAAATTGCGAAATTGATTTTAAAATGTGTGTAGGGGTATAAGCAATGGAAAGGGAAAATATGGTTGGAATTCAAGAACATTAAAGACTCGTAATTGACTCACCAATTTCAGCCAAGCATTCGTAGTCAGTATCTGATTCTTCTCGTCCTGAAAGAAAAAATAAAATAAATAGAGCGAGAACGGGGCATTAATGTTTAGTCAAAGTGTATTAGTAGGGAGGTGTGATATTTCTGTGTTGGGATATTCATGAGAGGAAAAGTACGGAGCTCCACAGGCTCGGATACAGCGTCTCTCATAGAAGCGGGTTTTTGCTGTACATGTACGTGTGGTAATTATAATTCCAAGCTGCTCGTCGGCTCGCATAGCGTGACTGCATGCTCTCCCCTCCAAATTCCCCCTGCTCTGGCTATCACCTCGACTTTAAAGCTTCCGGCTGCAGCTCGCGGTGAAATCCTTTTTCCTTGTGCTATCTCCATTCATTCATCTCAAAGGCTTCATTCCCACTATGCGTCACGTTTACGCAAATCTTCTTTTTTCTTACATAGCCCTTTACTCATACTTACAAAAAAGTCTGTGTATTTATTCGCGACGACGCTAAAAGACATTTCAGTTTTGATTAATTCTTGTCGGTGGTTCCCGCCATCATCGCTATTTCCAATTCGATACTCGACCAAATTCATTTTATATAAAAAATTAACAAAAAAGATACAAACTCGTGTCATAATACTGAGGTTTGCATCGTTCGAATACAAAGAAAAAATATTTTTTAATTTGCACTTTGCCCCAATTTTTTCAAGTAAATTCCGTTAATGAAATGCGAAAAAGACGGTCCCACTTTTTTTTGACTAAATCTGTATGAAAATTTTGGGATCTGCTTTGAAAAATAATCAGTTTTCGTTCCATTTCAATGACGCGGACGTTAACATCGGGATTCGTCGAGCAGCGTGGTTTCGCTAGAATTTCGGACAACAAATATTTATCTCAAGTCTCCGATTGTTTGAAACATGAAAAATTCATCAAGCACTGTTTAATTGCACCAGGGAAAAGCTTGGTCCACAGATTTGAGTTTCGGATATAAAATCCATTGGAAATTTGGTGCGCTCTCGTGAGTTAAACGGTCGATTGCGTATAGTCGATGTGACAGCCAGGTAGAGAAATAATGGTCGTTGGTGAGAGCAAACGTATTGTTCCATTGTTCTCCTGTATGGTAATTTGCAGGATCGATAATAATCTGTACATCGAATGGGCCAAGTCAGATATCAAGTTTGAAGAGACGAGGAAAGCCCCAGAGCACAAAACATGCAAAATATCGATTTTATTCAGCTTAGAATTTCGAGTTGAGTTTTCCATCATTTTCCCGAGGATTGCGAACCTTTTCAGCATTTTTTTTCCAACAGAGTATAATTTATTTATTGGGAAATCGATGGAGCACGTATTTTTTCTTGCATGCATTACTTTTCGTAATCGGTATGAATTTCGCCATGGCAACCATAGATCTGAGTTTACTTTCAAGCGGAACAGCTATTCGGAAAAGCCATAAACGAGAAAAATCTTGAACGACGTACAAACCATTTGTATTCAAACGAGGAATATAAAAACTGTTTTTTCCCAAGTTGACGATTTTGTGAAAAGAGCAGTTGACAAAGTACGTGAGGCACAAGTACGTGCTTCAGCTTCGAGTTCTTCAAATCCAAGTACTCGAGATAGTACTCGAATAAATTCGTGGTTTGTCGTCAGCAACTGCAGTTACTTATAGAAAATTAAAAAAAAAAAGGACACAACGGAAAACAAAAACACCAATCAAAGATTCAAACAACTCACCACGTCGATTATTTGTTGAAGAGTTATTCCGAATTTGACTTCGAGGGGTTCGCTCTCGTTGGCGACAGGACGTTCCAAGATGTTGTAATTAGCCAGCAAGTGATTGAGGAGCTGTTTCTCGTAGCGACCACAATGGATCTCTGAAAACAGACAAAACAATGAAGAATTGAACAAAAAACGATAAAAACCTTATTTTTTTCTCACTTATTGATCGAATTTTGAAAATTATGGCATTTTATCGTGTCGATTGAATTTTGGAATAAAAATCATAAAATTGCGTTGCATTTCAACGATGCGAACTTTATCGTCGTATTCTCGATTGATTGGAAGCTCGAGGGGCCGTGGGTAAAACGAGTTTTATGTATGGGAGAGAACGATGTGCGTCGGGGATGATTGTGACGTACCAGAAATGCGAATTACCAATACGAACCCACGAGATCTAGTCAAATGCAATAATCGTCCTCCGCAAGGTATAGGTGTGGTTTAACCGACTTTGGAATCCATCATTGGATTGGAAAGCTTAGGCAAGCTTGCCGAGCTCTGGAGGCATCAGCTCTAGTTACTATGACGGAGCCATGGACTCGGAGAATCCGGTATGCAACAGGATTGTATCGAGGAATAATGGCAGAGGCGGTTGGCCTCGTTGACCGGCGACGCACGTACCCTCGTATGCACTAAACACGTGATGCATGCTTCCGGCTACTTGCGACAACAAGAATCTCAACGAGACAGTTATTCGAGCAAAATTGCAAGAATATCAATTTCCATCTCCCACAAAAAGTAGAGAGTGACGTGCAGGCTCGAGTTTCCTCGTGATGTCAAAGGAATTTTCTTAGCAACCAATAATTTGTTTTTCCTTGGCATTTTTCTCAAGCGAACGCTTGATGAATTTTAAAAAGGTTCGAGCTAAATTCACCCTCTGCAATTAGTTGCTTCCGAAGTAATGGGAAGGACGTGAAAACCGTTGTTAAGAAGCTGTGAGAATTTTTCTTTGTGCGAGTTTCTTTTATGGTGAATTGAGTCGCATGAATCTTCATTACTTGGAAAATTTATAGATTCTTCCGGCAGCCTTCATCAATTTAAAGTTAGAAACAATTGTGAGATGTGGAAGGGGGTGAATCTGTTATTAATCGAGCGAAACAAGTGCCTCATCAGGAGCGGGCAAAAAAACGCCGGAGCTGCTGGTTCTGCTGCGGCAAAAAACAAAAAAAAACAAAAAAAACAAAACAAAAAAGAAAGAAGAAGGACCAAAGTTTTGTGTGGTAAAAAGTTGGAACAGTCTTTAAGAATTTATATAGAGCCGATAATTATGATGCACTGGGTATCGAAAAATTGTTTGAGCTCACAGTGCACATGTTTTGTACTTTACCAAGTAAACGATTATTCAGCGCGGGATGAATCAGTAAGTCGTGAGGACTCCGGTACTTGAGGTTGATAGCAGGAGAGGGGGGGGGGGGGGCACGGGCTGGCAGGGGCGATCGAGTGTATATGGGTGAGAAAAAAATCAATAAAAGCGACTACCCGTGGCAGTAGTGGCGGTAAAACCGGTGCGGAATCTCCATTCGTTTGAGCGAAAGATGTAAGAGGAGCGAGTAGGGAAAGAGTGGCTTACGAGCCATGGCGAATCACAGTTTTATTTTGTTCAACAGCTTGCTCGACCTTACGGAAAAGTGTATGAAAGCAGATTGTACGAATGTGGAAAAAGGAGAAGAAAAAACAAACTGAGAAAAAGGAAGTTCAGGTGAATGTGGCTTTTTTTTTCAGCAACCGGCAGCAGCCTACCTCGTCGCTTGGCTGCCGTGTGCTCGAGCTCTGAGCTCGCGCTTTGTTGTTTTATGAATGGCGAAATAGAATGATGTTAGACTCCCTCTGTCTATAGTCACACGCGGCTGCCAAACAAGAGAGAAAGAGAGAAAGATAGACCGATAGGAAGGCTGCGAAAATGAAAGGAAGGAAAAAGCAGGCGAGGAAAAATTCTCAAGAACGTAAAAAAGATTGGATACGTGCAAAGGTTACGTTTTCGAGTCAACAATACACAAGGTTAGGAATATCGGCGTTGGTCCATCGGAAAATCAAAAAGGCACATCCGGCCTGTTACTAAATGACTCTCAGAACGATCGCCGGCTATCGAGTGATCAGAACGATTTTTGTGGACCAGGGTCTTGGCGCAATCCCCCGGTGATTATACATTTGAATGAAAAATCTTAAAAAAATTCTGGTTAATCCTCAGACTGTCTTTTTCAATCAAGAAAAGAATTTTATTCAATTTTTTATATTTTTTTCAAATGGAAAAACAACCCGGTTCATGGTCCTTGACTTTCCGAGGCCTTTTGCGCCTCATTTTCGAGAAGAAGCGGCTGATGACATAGTCCGGTAGTCTATGAAAGGGCCAGAAGCTTCAGTCGCTAAAAGCAAAGGTTCTGGATGAAGGACAAACTTGGAGAAGGACGACACGTTCAAGACAATCCAGGCTGGCTGTTCGGAGAGACAAAGGAACATGTCAACGTTACATCTGTCATGGAGCGAGGCCACAGATGCGAGATTTTCTGTCTTGGAGTGACGCGTTGAGCTGGGGCAGGTAGTGGAAAACACAAGAGACATACAGGGTGTCTCTGAGCGTAGGGTGTCGATCGAGGGAGCGCGAAGCTCGGTGTAACGTCAAAAGATTGCTGGAACGAGATGATGAAGAGTGTGGGAGGAAAGAGCAAAGGAACGAGACGTTTATGGGATGAGATCGATAACGTGCGAAGAAAAGAGAAAGGGAGAGGCGAGCCTGGAGCTGGTTTTCTCCGGCGAGGAATTGCAAAGTAGCGAGAAAGCTGAAGAGCTGGATATCTTGGGAAGCAGCCACGACATTTTAACTCACGCACGACGTCGCCTACGCCCACGAGGCGAACCTTTGCAGCTTGTGCAGCGATCGCCCATGGAAAAAACTTGTCCGCGTAGTTTTTTCTTGGCTCCTGAGGCTTTCTCGATGAAGATTATTGCGAGAATGAGCCGAGGGCCGTTATCCACCAGGCTCGTCATTGATCCTCGTATCGAGTGGAAGCTTCCTGACAGTCTCAAGCGGAGCGATAGCCAAGTATGGAAAGATCAAGGCTGATGGGGGACCATAAAACAATGGGGAAGCATCGTAAACTGATCCGAAACTTCGGGCATCCGTGTGAACCGGACAAATTGGATAGACAAATCCCCCGCCAACCTGTTACTTCAGCGTCAGCCCCGGACATTGAAAACGACTGGATTTCAATCCTTAGCGTCAATGGAGAAAAAAACAGTTTTTACGTACGAAGCAATTATGTTAATGCTTTTCGCTCGACAATGACTCATTCTTTTTCCTCGGCTATAATATTGGATTTTGCCTGGGTACTCGTCGTCGTCGTCGTCGTCGTCCACCTCGTCCGACCTTATCTTCGTCTTCGTCATGCTAAAAGAAGGTAAATAATTGGAGGAAAAAACGTACTTGGGCCAGGAGGTTGGGCCACCCGGCTGTCCTTTCAACGTGAATTCACGTTGACGTAGAAGGGAGCAAGACAGAGCTTGGGTTTTTTCGACCACCGTAATCGAAGGCTGCCGCGCGCCTCGACAGCCCCCCCCCCCCCCCATCACCCCTCCCTCCTTTCTACCCATTGCCAACTGATGGAAAAGGAAGTTTAATTAGGTTTCCTCTTGGGAAGGAGACTCGACGCTTGCGAAATCCACCAGCCGAACGAGGATAGACGGACAGGAACGAATTAAAGTACACGTTGGCGAATCAAAAAGGTATAGACGAGGCTGGACGGACTAGAAATGGAAGAAGAAAGAGGCTGAGACCCCAAGAAAAAGCTCGACTCTGAGAGTCACGCCTTTTTCCAACGGAGCAGCTTTATTTTTTCGTCCCTTTTACTCTATTCATTATACAGGGAATTGAATATTCATCGGGTCCGAATTCAAAGCCCGGAAAGAGTAATTTCCCCCTCCTTATCCCTCCCTCCTAATCACGAAGCTCGTTGTTTACACTGAAACGTGATTGAAAGTGAGTGCAAAAGGGAGAACCGACCGAGGCAACTCGAACAAAAGAAAAAAACGTACAAAATACACACGATATGCTCGCGCACATCCGGCCAGCCAAGTTTTCCGCCTTGTCACGCAAACTTTCCAGTTGACTTTACAACTTTTTTCAACTATACACTTTTCCTTCCTCTTGATGATAAGTTTCGCACGGTATACACAAACGGTCTCGCAAACTGTCGAAAAAATGTTAGCGACGCGTCGAAAACGTTTGCCAACTCGTCGCGAATGCGATGCTGTCTCTTTTGTCAAAAAACAAACATTTGCCGAGGTATGCGAGTGTCTCGCATCCTCGACACGCCACCCCGGGATCAAAGAACCCGCTTTTTTTCATCGCCTCTGATATCTCGATTTGATAAAAAGTTGCGACTATTCTCGAACGGTAAAATAAGCTTCGGTGGCCCTTCCTATTGAGCCGCGACGATCGAGAAAACTTTTTGGCCATTTTACGAGAAGGGCGATGAAACTTTGAGGAAAAAAAGTGGCCGGGGCGGGAGAGAATATGTTGGAAAAGAAAAAAAAATCTGCTGAGCTTTGCAGGCTAACGCGTAGCAAGATTCACCGCGAATTCAACAGCACCAATCCTAGAAAATCTATTTTTTTTTCTCGAGACGTTACTCTTTGCTTTTTTTTTTTCATAATCCCTTCATCTTCTTTCTCGTCTGTGGCGCCGGATAATACACCGCGCACGAATCTCTTTGAGCCAAAGTCTTTGGTGAACCGAACAAGGTACAGCGGGGCTTAAGTCGTCGCAGAGCGACTCTCCGTCTCTAACTAGCCGAGCTGTCAGAGCCCCGAGAGGGCAAACGCATCCTTGGATGCACCCCAAGGATACGACCGTGTCGAGCATCCCTGTTAACCAAGGAACACGCGGACGAGACAACGGAGAAGAAGATGAAAAATATAAATTCGCATATTTTCGTGCGTGCCGGGGAATTTTTGTTTTTGTTTTTGTTTTTTTTTCTGGCAAAGATTTTCTGCTCCGCAGCTTCTCAGCATTAGCCCACTTTATACATCCAGCGGCAAGAACGCCGAGCGAAAGAGTGAGGAAGTGGTGAAAATATAAAGGTGGGAGGGCTAGAAATCGAGAAAGCTCGCGACAGAGCGGATTGCCGGCGCGTCGCGGAGTACACCGGGCTGTGAATCCCCGGCAACTGAAATAAGCACTTCATACCGACACACCACTCCTCCCTATCTCTACCGAGTCTTGCTATTCCTTCGAACAGACATTTTATCTTTATATGCGGTAGAATGAGGAGCCCAGCGAGACGAGGATTTTGGTAGCTATTGGATTATGCAATACCGGAAAAAGAAAAACTTGCTTCGGCTACAGCCTCCAGGAGAGTTAAGAAGATTTTGCCGTTTGTTGTTTTTCCCATGAGATAATTCTCCGCCTCGAGTTTGAGGCTCCACGATTTTGCGGACGTCGATAACCGATAATGAAAATAATCCTGACATGCAGAAATCTTCGAAACTTTCGCGTCCAGTCACGAGCAAAATGACTTTCTTTTTCATTAATTTTCTGGCGCAGCTTTGATCACGAATGCGACAGATTAATTATTGATCATAGGCTTCCATTAAGACGATTGGACGAGAATAAAAGTTTCATAAGTTTTAGGCAACTTGGCCTTTTGCATCGAATACGAAATAAAAGTGCATCTTGCGCTGCTTGCTCGGAATGTAAATGGCCCGATGTAAAAGTTGTTGAGGTTTTTTCTCCTTTTTCTTGCTCTCTTCGCTTTGAAGATGACGCGCGTACAATGGATTATAAGGAAAACGTCGCAGCTGTTGAGCTGAAGCGAAGCCGGAGTAGCGTCTTCAATCTCCGCGATGTTTTTTCATTAATAGATGCCGCGAGAGGCTCTCGTTGGACCATACTCAAGAGTTTCTATGTTTTCGTTTACATGAATATTGTATCCGCAGCTCCACCACCTTTTCTACTTGTTTGTACGAAAATCCACTTTGTACCGATGTCAAGAACGAGACGAAAAATCTGTCGCGTATTGCCGGCCTCTCCCTCGATCTCTCGGGCTCTTTGTTTTGCCGGTAGCAGTGAAAAGTTAGCATCAAACATGAAGCAGCAGTAACAAGTAGCGAAGCTACACTCGAGTCTTTTCTTAAGTGCTAGCTGAGTCCCGAGTCGAGGCTAAAAGGGTTTGCTTATCGCCCTTTGCGAAGGACGCTGCGGCATATGCGGACCTTTGCCGATTCTGCGTGATTGCGCGATCGAATCAGCTGCGATGAAAAGGAGGCCAAAGGCGAAGATACTAATTAGTTTGGATGAAGAAACAAAAACCGCACACGGATTGGCTCTCGAGAGGAGTGAGGCCGTTGCAGCGATGGCAAAATATTGAGAAATGAGGCGAACTGTGAAAAGTTGATACTCTCGAGATTCCAAGGCCTGGCTGAAGAGAATCTTCGCAAAAGAATCAACCGCGAGGTTAACGATTCAATAATAATGAACAGCCGCAAATGCACTTTCAAAAATATTAAAGAAATTATTATTTCACGAAATCGCCAGAGGAGTCGCGAGTGTCTCTAAATTTTCTGACGCAGTCAAATGGACGAAAATTTCTCCACCGGAAATTACGATTAAGTTTCCCCGTTGGGAGTTCTACGTTCCGGGATAATAAACAGTCAACGAACGACAATAATGGGCAGCATGAAATATCGAGCAACCTTTATTTCCCTGGACCTGAGAAGTTAATTTCAATTATGCCGAAATGTACGGCCATAATGCCAGGCGAGATATTCATTTTCATGAGGACCACAAGCCGGAGAGATGAAGAGAAAACAGTGACGTTTCGTGAATCGAGTGTGTCACGTGGCACTCGGCAGTCCCGCTAAATAACGTCGAGCCTTCCGGAGAACGTGTAAATCCATCCGGACATGGATGTGGAGAGAAATCACACGAATTGAGCAGGGCCCTCATACGTCCTCGTGTCGTAGTCATTATCGAGAACTTACGTACGACACACAAAAAACTATTTCACGCGACGAAATGATTTTATTGTTTTTTTTTTTTTTTCATTTCGTGGAGAAAATTTATCGTCGCATGCGATAAAGCAGAGGAAATGACCAAATCGATGGGCAGAAACGAGCCACACTCTACGAGGTCAAATCTTTAGTCTGATGGCTCTTGGATGTTATATATGCGGTGTCTCTCAAGACGTGAGAACCTCACTGATGACCATCCACTCTCGAGGTTGAGTGGTATGTTCAGAGTGCTGCTGGCAATATGTTCTGGTTCGAGAGACATTTGCAACACTGGCTGCATAGCGATGTCGAGATGCATCGTCGATCGAGTGCCCTAAATTACAGGAGCAAGTTATTTACGCAGGCTGCTGTGTCGAACGAGAATTCACAGTCAAGTTTCCATTTTTTTTTCATTAAAAAATTTTAATTCATTTATATGAATGAATTTTTTCACGCAAGTCAATTTCTACGAATTCTCGTAGGCAAAATCGTCGAGTGAGAAAAATCTCGCTTCGCCATTCGAAGCCGCGCGATGTCAAGGAGCAGCATATGAAATTCCTCGAAAATTCTCATACTTGCTCCTTTGGTGGCCGCCGGTCTAGTGAACGTTTTATAGAGCTGCTCTGTACTGCGATGGCGATAAATATGTGCAAAGGGATAAAGTCCACATGTGGAAATGATTCGGAGATGAAAAGGCAGCGTCCCATGTGCAATGATGCTCCTGTTTGTGCCAGGCAAACTCAGGATGGAAATATTTCCTTGGCAGGTCGTCATGGTGTGACAAAGGTCCTGGGGAATATACGTTGGATGGAAATTCCACAAAATGGACTAAGCACATGATGTATTAAGCTCCAGCTCGAAGGTAGAATATATTACAAGAGCTTTGCGGTATAGAGTAGAATTTCCGCTGCGAATGCTATGGGAAAGCTTGCTATCGAAAGGATCGATGAGTATTTGTATAGCATAATGGCGCGAGTAACCCCTCCAGCGATTCTTCACGACAAAAACCTTTTAAAACCTTTTTCATAGAAATCACATTTTCCTGCATTTACATACTACGTATATCTGTATCTTTCGTATTTATTGGGCTACATCAATATATATTTTTAAATGGACCATCAGGGTGCCTCGATTGAACGGGATTTTCCAACGTGTGCGTCTCGTACCCCTTGATAGACGGTTCCTTGCCTCTTCGTGTAACGATCTTTCCATAATGCATATTCTTCACAGACTCTTGACGATAACACCACTAGAGCCTGCCATTTTTATCCACCTTTTGTCACTCTCACACCTACGTCTACCCCTATTTTCATTCTCCAAAAGTTGTTCTACCTTCAGAACAAATTTTAGCATGCAGAGGTCGTTCGCGAACTGTTTCGTCGCTGAGCTCAAGATTTCTTATGAATTAGAATGATCGTCCTCTGGGAGCAACAAAGCTTGAAGCTTTGGTAATCATGCTTAACGATATTCGTGAGTCCCGGGATTTACGTTCAGATTAATTAGTGAGAAAAGTGACGGAGGTAATGTTCTGTTCTTTATGAGAAACTTGCAGGCTCATTCGATGCTTCCTCATAGTTTTTTATTTGGTAGCATGTCGCCTCTCTGAAGAATTTTAGCTCATACATGGTCATTTTTTATTTACATTTTACTGAAAATAGCGGAAAATTTGATATCGGACAATTTTTACATTTTTTGCTTAATTCCAGATGAAAAATCGCCATTATTTGCTAACATCTCTGAGATAATATGAAAAATTACTATGGCATCCTACTCCCTGGTGCATTGGAAGGAAAATTTTATTGGAAAAACCGGATATATTTTTCAATTAAATTTTTTTGAGTAATCCCAAATATGTTGTCATTGCAGAAAGAAATATTCTAAAAATCTCTACGAAACGCAAATTTTCGTTATGATAGGAAACCTCAATTTCCCTAACAAGTCTATCAAAAACTAAATATACAGCGAAAATAACAAATTTTTGAAAACACCCAAAAATACCAGGAGACGCGTCAACCGGTCGATGCCAAGTTTCAAAGAAAAAGCGTATATAGCGCGAGAGCTGCCGTACCTAAAATAGGAGTTTACGACGTGACAAAAACTTTGAATCGTCTCCATAGACGAACGAATTGAGGGAAAAATCTCATTAGATTTGATATTTCTACGATTTTTTATGTGCCGAATGGTCATCCTTGTTTAGTTCACCGTGCTGAACGAAATTTCATTTCCGATTATTATGGATTTTAGCAGAGACACGATAATTTTTCATTCACATTTTGTTGAAAATATCAGAAACTTTGATACCTTTTGGACAATCTTTACATTTTTTGCCCAATTCCAGATGAAAAGTTGCCATGGATTGGCTAAAAACTCTTAGAGGGATCATATGGTACCAGGAAAACGATATTTTTCGCAAATATTTGCCTGATTATTGCTGAAACTATTATTATACGCGACTGCGTTGCATTATAGATTTTTTGGACAATCCTAAGATGCGATAAATTCCCCAGTTTCTCTGGAACATTGTGTCTCATTTGTTGGAAGTTCGTTCTGGAGAAAAATAATACATCGAGCTGGGAATGGTTATGGGCAAGTACTGATTTAATAAATGCGACGAAGGAGAAAAGAGAGAAAGGGGTAATTTCCTGGACGAGCCTGCGGGTTATAAAGAATAAAAAAGAGCAATTTTTTCTCATCCACTATAACTATTACTGCCACCTTTTGCAGGCTAAATGCACAAAGGAAAAAATTCATCTCGCGTATATAGAGCGAAAAGGCAAGACTGAAAAACGGTTCTGTTTCTTCTAGCCATTTTTCTTCTCGTTTTTCTTCAGTCAGGATTTATTCCAGGTACGTTCAAGCGCTTCCTTCCAACTGGTTAAGTGCCTTTTCTTTTTCTTTATTCCTTTGCGTAATTTCGTTGCCCCTCCCCCGCGCATAAGCCCTGACGATCTCTCCACCTGGTTTCGTTAACTGCCTCTCAGTTTCACGCTAGCAAAGAGAGTCATTGTTCCAACTTAAAGGATTCGCACATCCATTGTTTCTTTACCGATGGAACACACAGAGGCAAGAGTGAGTGTGATTCATGCACCGAGGCTTCCGAAGCATCAATCATGCTCGCATTGTCTTTGAATAAGAAATTCGAACAGCAGGATCGTAGCAATTGTTTCGTAAGGCGCGCAGCAAGCGGTCTGCAAATTCAAAATAAAATTTAGAAATTTCGCGAAGCTTCGTTCAATTTTTTTGACAATTAAAAAAAAATTCAATAACGCGCGGCATTTATTGTTTTTTTTTGTTTTTTTTCTATCGTAACTTAAATCTGCAGTTTTTGCATAATCTATCGAGATGCGAGTGCAAGTTGCACCAAGCAGAATCTGCAGAGTCTCAAATCTTTGAAATCTATTTGTTATTCAATTTCCAGGAGGAAGATATGGATCCTCATCGTTGAACTTTGATCATGGCATATAGGGAAGATTTTGCCGTCACAGTATTCCGGTGGAACAATGGAGAACGTCCTTTGTGCGATCAAGCTTTCTGCTAAATCTCATTTGCATAAATAATCCTCGGAGCTTCTACGTCTGTTGGAGATTTTTAAGTCACACGCTTGGGAATCGAGGAGATCTATTGGAATGGAAATCCATCGGGATGAGCAGAAAAATGGAGATGGACATCGTGGTTTTTGAATTATAAATATTCTTTGAAGGTTTTTCTTGGATGGTCTCTCACGAGCTTCCGGGCTAGATGGCTAGAATTTTTATTGGTTATATCGTTGGCTATTATGACGTTTGTGTTCGTGTTTAGATATGAGAAGTGAAGTTTCTATGCTGAAAGGTTTACGGTTGGGGTAGAAAAATGATTGGTAAAATTTTCAATTTATCTCAACAACCGTTGGTCTGATTGAAAAATTTTCAAGGACTTTTTTTTTAGAGTATACAATTCTCTACAAAAAAAGATTCGACCAATTTTTTGTGGAACCCGAACTGGTCGAGATATATCGGAAAAACTGATTGCACTCGAATTTCCAAGATGGCTGACGAACTACGACACTTTTTCGAAGTCTCTGTTTCATATTTATATCACTGTCCATTGGGAAGTATACTCGACGAAGTATCGCGATGGCGGGACAATATTTTCGCTTTCCCAAGCGACTTTTTTCATCTCTTTTACTTGCAAATCGCTTTTAAAGAACCTCCTGATTTCTCTGCATTATCGTGGCGAGTGTAATGCATTTTTGGCTAACCTTTCTGGGCCAAATTCATTGCCACACCGGAAAGTGTAAGTAACCACTAATTATTTAGTGCTGCAGCGAGGATAGGAAGGCAGAGGTTAATCAGCGACGATATAAGTCAAATATCGACGAGCGAGAGAGCGACCACTCGCGGTCTGTGTGTAGTGGTTTTGCGCTTATTTGAGTTTGGCTCGGAGCAGCACAAGCCAGGAAGGGGCTTGGTGAAAAGGGAAGTGCCTCGGGGTGTTCAGGCGGTGAGCATGGCCCATGAGAACTCCGATCGCTTCAAACACTCTGAATCCCCTGGAATTCCCGCGCAACACATGTAATCGAGTACATGTGATTCGATCCTTGTTACGTTCTGCCGGACGCCCTGTTTGTACTTGAACGCTCACAGAAATCTCCCGTTCCACATATCTGAGTTGCCCGATTCCTGCTTCCGTTTCTGATGCTCAATCCATTCAATTCCATCATTTATAAATATGCAGCTGCACGCGTTTCAATGCGAGCCGAACACTTTCTTGTTCGGCCAAACGTCCGTGTCACGTTTACTCGCGCCGTCGAGAGTTTTTTTGATTTTTATGAAATGGACGAGAAAAATTTAATTTCTTGTTTCTGGAGACCGACACGGAGTTTTTTCCCGCGATCAAACGCTAACGATGGGTCACTTCCGGTCATTTGTGTCGTCAAAATGCTTTCTCCATATTTTTCACGAAATTCTTATGAAATTTTTTTTTTTTTACTAGACACAATTTTTTTTTCAATTAGTTAAAGGTTCAAGGCAGGCCCGTGAATTTTTTCAGATTTTTCGAAACGTTAAAAAAATGTGGAATAAGCGAAAGAGCGAACGAGTATGATGAAGAGGGTTAGAATCGTTTGCTTCCCCTTTTGTCGATGTTTATTCGAACGCGACGATATATATTCAATTATTTCGATGTAATATCAATTGAAAATATCGCCATATGTGCATTTAGGCTTTGCAGCATGTGACAATGCTGCACACTACTTACAATTACGTGGATATATACTGGAACGTTCGATCTGCGGCGAATAGATCTGCGGTTGGAGCTCTCACCCCTTCTACACTGCAGCATCCTACCCGCAGAAACGAGAACGTCGAATCTACACCGCGGATAATCCGATTTCATGGGCCCTCATGCCTATACCTCATTCTCCTTCCCGCATAGTTTAATCGGATATATCATGTCAATATATATATATCCTGTCAATTATATTTCGAGCATTCAAAATTATTGATTCCCCGCGCAATACCTACAGGATCCCTGCAAATCGTGACATTCAAGTGCGAATTCCTTCCATCCGTTTTCTCTCATAACCAATACTCATTTTATTCGTCCAACATTTTGTCGTACTTTCAGAAAATAAAAATGAAGCTCATAGAAATTATAAAATGTTTCCAAAATCAAAAATAAAAATCTGGAAACCTTGTCCACGACTTATGTTCGTTATTCTATGCGTTTTCTGGCTTATTCATTTCTGTCAATTTTTCTAAAGTTCTTGAATGTCATGAAAAACCATGAATTCGTGTCGATCGAGGATTAACGTTTGTTTTCTTCAAGAAACTTTAATTTTGCGAGCACGTTCATAAAAGTTGATAATTATTCTAAAAAATAAATCATTCGAAAAATTATAATTTCTTAAAAATTACTTTTTTTTTTTTAAATAAATATTTTTGATTCAAAATTAATTATTTAAAAAATCATAATTCCTTATTAATAATTACTTATTTTAAAATTTCAAAAAAATAATGGTTTTTTCTCGGATGTCGAAATTTATGGCGCACATTTATGCCCCCAAGGGTTCCTTTTAAATAGAGGCAATGGACATGATGGATAGGCAACGAGATGTTTTACTGCCGGATCGTGTTGAAAGCGAATGAGGGAACGATAAATGTATGGGATCGAGTAATATACGAACTTGTGTTTTCTATTTCTTTTCTTCTCTGGATCTCTTCTTTTGCCACTCGCGCGGAGAATCCAGCGTACAAATAATTTCGTTGGCAAGCACAGGCGTTCGCGTTCTAATGTTTACCGTTGAAATATATTGGTCATTCATTTCATTGAACGCGGTGCTTGGGGCTGTCAGCGTCAATCCCATCGTCCATCACACAGCAGCCACGGATAGTCCGGAGCATTGTTCGCGTTTCTCGGACAGAGCATAATCGAGATTTTTATCGATTCTGAAAAATCCTCCATTTTCAATATTCTCCACTTTTCTTTCTCCTTTTTTTATTCCTTGCTCAAGCATCGAGAGATAAAATCAATGCCTATCTGTCCAAGTCACTCCGCGTCGAGCTTCTCTTTGAAAATTGAAAAGTTTCGAAACGCTATTTTGTATGGAAAACGAGCTCAACAACTTCGAGTACAATCGCGGAAATACGCGTTTCGCGCGATAACCATCGCCAGCGTGGTGGGAAAAAAAATTCACGCTTCCTTCCATAGCGGAGGGTAAAAAATCATTTTTAATTATCCGAGCCAAAAATTGTAAATTTACACGCTTGTCAACTTTTTTCGGAGCCTGATGCATACAAGTTGGAAAACGTCATTTCTGAGCATCGATTCGTGGAGGCTCGGGACCCTTAATCATAGATTTTTTAGACTTTTTATTTTTTTGTTGTTTCGTTATTTTTTTCGACATAAAAGTTGGAATGGTAAGGAAGAAAAAAAAAATAGGGCACCGAGCGGAAGGTTCGGGATATTTAATCGTACATTTTCCAGACTTTTTTTCAATCATTTGGTTTCCGACATAAAGCTTGAATAAAAGGTAAGAAAAAAAAAAAAGAATAAGAATTGGGCACCGAGTATGTTTGTGGAAGGCTCGGATTCAATCGTAGATTTTCCAGACTTTTTTTCCGTCATTTCATCATTTTTTGCCAATATAAAAGTTGTAACGGCAAGAAAAAAAATGGAGAAGAATTGGGCACAGAGTATGTTTGTGGAAGACTCGGAATATTTAATCGTAGATTTTCCAAGTTCTTTGTTTTTTGCCATATTTTCGTCATGTTTTTCCGATATAAATGCTGAAATGTTAGGAAAAAAAGAAGAAGAATTGGGCACCAAATATGTTTGTGGAAAGCTCGAACCATCGGTGATCCACGGGAGAGAATGGCAGTTCATCAACCTGCTCGGTGTCTCACTGAATGTATATGCAACTCCGAGCCTCCTCTCCCTCGCTATTCCTGGATGATTTGATGCAGTAGTTCTTGGACGAGAATGCGGAGATCCACAGGGATTAATTGTACACGATGATGCGGACAGTGGTGCCTAAAATACAAACGCAGCTGGCAAAATGAACGGAGAGAGGGATGAAGGAATTGATGGGCGTTGTCAGAAGCGCGTAAAGCCCCATGGCAGACAGATATGGAACATTGTGTGGGTCGAAGAGTTTTTGCTGACCACAGCAGCACACGAGAGGAGGAGGAGAAGGAGGAGGAAGGTGAGAGGAGGAGAGGAGAGAAGAAAAGGGAAGACGTCGACAGGACGAAGATGGATCTTCCGCTTTTCTGCTCCTCGTGAAATCCGGATTCGCCGATTCCCGGAACCGAGGACATTGTGTCGCGAGCTTCAAATATATCTGCATGTGACGAGGACGCAACCACCTCCGGCTTGGGCATCACCGCAACAACGACTTAATCCCATTCCTCTTTCTCCTTCCGCGCTAAGAACTTTTTCAAAACGATTTTCGAGGCTGTGCGGCGGTCCACAAAGAGTCAATCTCTTATTCGACATTTCCACGTTGAATTTTCATCTTTCCGGTGGATTTGTCGTTGCCCGAGACAGATTAGAAAAAAGAGGGAATCATTATCGTTGCAGGAAAATATTTGAGGGTGGAAAAAGCTCGGAGAGGGAAAAGATCTCTGCTGAATCACGAATTTGATGATATCGCCTTAACGCAGGCCCCCGCAATTCATTTTTTTCAAGGCTTTTTTCCTCCGAGTCATAATAAAACTCGCGCGACTGAGATTTTCAGTGCAACGACAATTTTTAAGAAGCTTCCGACGTTGAATGCTTCCTGCCCCTTCCCGCGTGCACCGCGAAAACCACTTTGAACATTATTTCTGAAGCGATTTGAATTTCCGTTTCGTATATGCGACGCGGATCGTCGTTCAATATCGCAGTCGCTAAGAAGCGGTCTATAAAGCCGATGGAAGCAAAAAACGAGGAGCTAAAAGTAACGCGAGCTGCTGGGAGTGAGAAACAGTCGCGAGGCTTTTTCGATAAGCCCAAAAAATCCGAGTGTGGGCTCGCGCGGTCGTTTCGAGATTCATTTAACGCTTTCATGATCTTGACGAATTTCTAACGATTTCATTGAAGTACGAAAATTCTACAGGCCAGCCCCGTTTCTCCGAGCGGAATCCGAGCTTTTCATTATCTCGGAGAATAAAAAAACATTTGTAAAAAAAAAGAAACATGAATTCAAATGAATAACGTCAGGGCGACGGTGTAAAAAAAAAAAAAGTGTCCGCGAGTGACTTGTACCGGAAGTTTGATATCCCCGCCAAGCTGGCCATACGTTCGGTTTATCGAACCATCGCCAAGTCTCGTGAAGCCTCGATCGATCGCCATCAGCAAAATTTAATCTCACAATGGACACGAGATGAAGAAATAAAAAAATTCTTCACCGGGGGCGATGCTCAGATTTTTGTTAAATTCGAGCCACAAAATGTTTTCCTCCGCCCCTTAAAAAAGTGAAAATGATAAAAATTTGTAGTCACGAGTTACACAAAATGCGGTTGGATCTTCGAGGTAGAGCGACCTCGAAACTGGGCGATAAAAATTCTATTTTTTATCAAGTTTACGGGAGATGGTAAAATTCTGCCACAAGATTAAGCGAGAACGTTCGAAACTCGAGCGGAGGTTTTTGATGGGACGTACTTTGGAGCGTATATATGCAATTGGTAGCATTACGGTAAACGTGATGGAGGACGAAGCTTGAGAAATAGATCGCGCTCGGTTGATGCGAGAGTAAATAAGAAAACAAAGCCTGGAATATCATGGGAGCCCGGGAGTTACGAGGTCAGGCTGGTTATTGAGGGACATGACCAATGCGGAAACGTCTCAAAAATACGGATGGACGAATTTTGTTGGTTCGTATAGAATATTCGTCCGAAAGGTCGCATTTCATGTAAGAGAGAACAAGAGGGAGAGAATGAGGAAGAGAAAGAGAAGAAAAGCGAGTAAAAGCAAGTGGCAGGGTGTGTAGGGTATGCACTGGAGACCAGTGCATAGGAAGCAGTAGCAATAACAGAGAGCAGCAGTGGTTCTGTTATCAAGCAATGAGAAGAGGTAGAGAGAAGGGAGGAAGGGGTGAGGAGGGGGGGGGGGGGAAGAGAGCAAAACGGAAATTGCCAACGTTATTCTGGAGCGTGAATAAATAAACGAGAAGTGGAATTGTGTAGGTTCATTTGTATGAAAGATATATATATATATATATTGTGAATAAAGTTGTGTGTAAATTGTCCTGACGGTATACATTAAAAAGAGATAAACAGAGCGGAGTATAAACTCGGTAGAGCTCGTTGCAAAGTTTCGACTGCCCAAACAGATTTACTCGATTTCTGACATGGAGGCCAATCAAATTTGCCACGACCCTGCGTCATTTTCATACGGATAATATTTTTATTAATTCCTTTTTGTTTTCCAATCATAATTCATCGTTGTACATTTTTTCTGAACCATTTTCACACCACATTGTCTGTAGATGACGACCCTGTCGTTAAGAGCGAAGCAACTGGTCGTGAAAGGCCTTAAATATCGCTTAATGTTGACCATCAGCAATAGAGACTCGATGGAAAGTTAAGGAGGAAGAAAAACTCGAGTTTCCACGCGAAGAATCATCTCCCCGAAACGACAACTTTGTCAAGAGCGAAAATATAAGTCGCTGAGCTCAAGGAAAGAACGAACAAATGAGATTGAGGCTGCTCTATATTGAGAGTGCAAGTGAACAGAGTTTGACGTTGAAACGCGACGTTGCTTTTACTAGTTAAAGGAAATAAATCATCGTCCATCTACACCGCGACGAGTTGTGAGCTCGATTGGAAAAGTTATGAAAAAGAGCAAAGTGCCAATGATTGACGAGAACTTGGCCACCTTATCATCCTTATCACAGCTTATTGGAGCAGCATCCTCGTCCTCACAGTTCTCGAGTTCGACACGTCAACGTTTTCTCCACTCAAAAACTATTTTCGTTATTCTGCTCCACAATATTAACTCTTCCAGTCCATACTGGGTCATCTGGACCCTAAAAAGTTAATTCAGCGCCAGAAAAAAAGTTTCATTCACTACGAAAAACGTAGTTACAAAAAAAAAAAAATGAATTTTCACCAGAACACGACAACTTGACAAACGTCTCGGGTCAGATTGACCCAAGATGCACTCACATAGGATGTGCACGCAAAAAATATTTTCGTTATTCTGTTCCGAAATATTAACCCCTCGCGTCCACACTGGGTCATTTTGACCCCCAATAATTAATTCGCGGCCAGAAAAAAATGATAATTCACTAAGAAAAGCGTGTGTACAAAAAAAAATGCATTTTTACGGGAATACGACCATTTGAAAAATGCCTCGGGTCAGATTGACCCAATATGCACTCGTAGGATGTCTCGTGCGCTCGATTGGAACATACTTCGCTCGCGTGTTAATCATTATCAAGGATTAATCGATTTTTCAATTTTTTTTTTATCTTTCGGGGATTAGAACAAAATGGTATAAATTCGCCGAGGATCACTCGACGCTATGGCAATTACAGAGTGTCCTTGCTGCGAGATTGAAAGATCGTGAATCAGCTGTACAAATATCGCGATTCAATAAAAGTATCGGAGGAAAACTGGTTCATTGCCAATCAGTTGAATAAATTCGATTATTAAAAGACAAATTGAAGAAAATAGTATTGGCGAATATTTGGAGAGCAAAAATTAGTTGCTAATCCAAAAGATTTACTTTAATCTCTTTTCATTGGAGATTTGAAGAGCGCAACCATATGAACTCCGAGCAGAGCAAATTTCTAATATTTTCATCACCAAACGCTTCGGGTCCGAATGACCCAGGCTGCCTAAAAAAGCACGAAGGGTTAAGGCGCCATTTATTATTCAGAATCAGTTTTATTCTCTCGTTTCGTTCTCAACGAAGTTTGCCCTCAACAGGTCGCGAGGCTGGCAAACCGAATATTTGCTGACCCACGATATTTACCTTTTTCTAGGAAAAGGAAAAAAAAATGTTGTCAGCAGCCCCAGCCACTTTGCCCCAGGCGGGATCCCCTTTGCTTCATGTTCCAGCCTCATTGTTTTCATTTGTAATTGTAATATGATTAATTTAAAGAATATGCTCTTGGACGTTCGTCTATGCGAGTTCTCAATGGTCGACGGAAGTGTGTGCTTGCCTAAAGTAACGATGTGCTCGCTGTAGGAGATGGCAAAGCTCTGGAGAGGCAAGGACATGCAGTAAGCCGAAGACTCGCATACACGGACATGGATAAATGCATGGAGTGGCGAACGAGATGAAAGAGAAACTGCTCGGCAGGTTTGAAATGGTGGCGAGGAATGCACCGACGGGATCGGGGCTTTGGGAAGAACCAACAGAGACAAGGACGGCGCTGCTCGTGAAGAGCAGTTGGGGCCGTCGGCTAATATTTTAGTATTATCTCGTTAGCGCGTTGTCGTTAGGCCGAGGGCTTGCCCGTTGAAGGAGCAGGACAGCTTTTCCGCATACAATATGCACGAACCTCGGGACCCATGTTTCTCGTGTACGCGACTCATCCTTTCTAACGGAGCATATAAACAATGGATGCATATCCCTTGACCTAGCCTAGCCAACGATAACGCCACAACCAGCAAGTACGAGCGTCCTTGAGAAGGATGTGATGCTTCATGAACGTGGTGTCATGGGGTACGACCGCAGCGAACCCCATAAATCACCTTCCCCGGTCCCAACCTTCCGGTACATCCCGAGAACGATAAAAAACAAAAAATCGAAAACCTCGCACCCATTTTACGGCCTCCCATGTATCGACAGGTACAACCAATGTATGCCGAGCAGGGAAATGCTTTCTCCACCAAACGTCAACCGTTTTATACTTTTCCGTATATTAATTTCCTCTCCGCCACCGCTGTTTCGCGAAGAATGTATTTAATAACCTCTAATCGCATGCGAGTCACTTTTCCGAAATCCTTCGATTTTACCAAAGAGTCTATATAATATCAATATACCAAATCATGAAATGTCTTCAAAACTTTCAAGTATTTTACAAATTTCAATGCATTTTCCAGAAATCCAAAGAAAAATCATTATTTTTTTTAATAGAGCTCGAAATTTTCATTCGGGACTTTATCAAGAATATTGGGACATAATTTTTTGCCATTGAAAAACCAAATTTACTCAAACAACATAGGAAAATGTGACTCAATTATAGATTAATCATCGTTAATCATAAAATTTCGATTAAATAATTATCAAAATAATGATTGAAAAATATTTTTTCTAAAGATGGAAAGTCCAGAACTATAGTTTTCCAGTTTCTGTTGAAAGTGAAGAAAAAAATTGAAACTGAACAACGAATTTTTGTGAAACAAGCGACTGAATCCCAAGGACCAGAGTTTCGAATAGTTTCTCCTCAGCCAGTCAGCCAGCTGACCAAGAATAGTGGGACAAACGTCTTTCCCATTTAATGAAAAATATTTTTTTCAGAGATGGAAAATCCAAACTTATAATTTTTTATGTTCGTGTTGAAAAGAAAGAAATGAAATAAAAATTGAAAACCGAATCTTGATGAAACAAGCAACCGAATCCCAAGGACCAAGTTTCGAACAGTTTCTTCTCTGCCAACGATGCAGCCAAGTGATCAGCCCTTATATGCTCCTGGCACTCCTCCATATTGTATCAACAACAAAGTAGCACACAAGGACGATGTGCATATAAGTGAGTACAAAATATGCACATGTGTTAGCCCATGCTGCATTGTCCGACTTGGTAATTTGAGAATTGAATAGGCACCAACTGTGGACAAACAATATGATGGAGAAGCACACGTGGGCGGTATTATGCGCCACGTAGCACACCTGGGACTGCAACAAACGCGTCCCCATACGTCTCATCCATTCAATCATCATCCTTCACCGTTCGAAAACTTTTGAAATTAATTTATCAAGAATTATAATATGTAAAGAAAAAGAGGAAAAGTTTCTTTTTTTTTCCGACGATTGCCACGGGATGAGAAAAACTTTGGAGTCATTTTTGTGAGCCGAAAATTTGCCGTTTCAATTTTCGTATTATTTTACGAAATTTCTTCATTTTGCTTCCTCATAGAGGAAGCTATGTGACGGTGAATTTTTTTTTTTACATTTCAATGTCAATGTGATTAAAATGTCCCAAAAAATCACATTGAGAATAAAAGTCCGGATATGTGTGTGTGTGTGTGTGTGTATGTTACACTGAAAAATTCAAACGTTCATAACTCGAGAACGGTTTCACCTGCAGGCCTCCCGTTTTGCACAGATTTCAATCCATACAAGCTTCTCATTCTCTCAGAGTTTTGTTGGGATCGCTTGAAAACCACGAATTGTACTGCATTTTGAAATTTTCAAAAAAAGAGCGTCGACGCTCTAATTTCCGCAAATTCGCAGATTTATCACTGTTTTTTTTTTTTTTTTTTTATAAATGCAGTATCATAATAGGAAGGTTGGTATTGAATTTGGAGAATATCGGTCACACGCTTTGAATTTTTTCATCTGTCGAATTTTACGAAAATTTGAGATTTTTGAAAAACCGTTCAACCGCATTAATTTCTCCAATTTTTTTTTCATATTCCGATTCCCCAAAAAGACAGAGCTGAGGGCAAGCTTGTGTAGCGAGTGAATGGCAGGGAGATGGGCGAAAAGGGTGAAAGCGAATGGCAAGTTAAAACACACGTGAAACTTGTCCGGCGATTTGAAACGCGGAGGACAACTTTCTACAGATTCTGCGGGCTCTAGGGACTAGGAAGAGTCAATGGGCAGTCGTCGGTCGCGAGATCTTTCTGCTCTCGACTATCCAGCATGGCCGTTTACTTTATAAAGCGAGAAATAAACGCTGCGGTGAATATCCGTGACTGCTCGAGCATCTCGTCCCCGACGGTAATATAATTTGTCGCTCCTGGTCAGAGTCTCCGGAGAATGGTCATTTTTCGATGGGAATTTCTATTAATTTCTATACATCTATATTTTATAATGATGAGTTTCTTCACAGATAGAAAAAAACGCCCTAGATCCATCGAGTTCCCTGGCAACACGATCCCTGCACGAAACTATAAAAGGAACGTTTAGCCAGACATTTATCAAGATGCGACTCTTAGAATTACGGGATTCTCGACGATCAAGAGCAGCCTGTAACGCACTTTGGTTCATTTCATCATCAAGTCGTGGCTGTTTGCAAGAGCGTTAAGGGAGAAAGAGCAAACGTTAGGGGATCCCTGAAAGGTAATGCCCTCCGCGAGTGCGGAGCGCGAGAAGGCGATGAGAATTCTTAGTGACTGCGGGGGGAGGCAGCTTGGCTGGCGCGAAACGACGAACAAGACGACGACGACGACGATGACGTTAACGACGACAGCCAAGAGGATGATACGAGGGAGGACAGGCGAATGTAAAAGCGACTGGAAACTTCAAGGGAGATATAACTTTGCGGAATATTACACACAACGTTTATCATCGTGATGCTCCCAAGCTCAGTGCGACGTATGCACCTTCCCCGAGCTTTCTATCTGTCGGAGCAGAGCTACACACCAAAAGAATGAAGAAAAAAAACCGACTTATAAATTTTTCATACGATCTGCGCACTGCGGAAGAAAAAGTGAAATGAAAAAGAAAAAACAGAGCAGATCTTCGCGTGTTCTGAGCTCAAGGAGCTTGTTTAGAAAAATATATACACATCAAGATGTAAGAAACAACCTGCGAGACTCGACGTAGACACGTACTGTGGCTTGTGACACTTGAAACCCTGACATTCCCGCAGTAGCGAGGTCGGTTCTCGATTTCGAGAAAAACTCCACGAGAAGAAGCTCGCGACTCAATTTTCTGACGTTATTTCACCCTAAATTCTCTCACTTCTTTCTCAGCTGAAAAATTTCATCCCACCAACAGTTTTTCGCATTACTCAACTTTACGACCTATCGACCAACTGCGAGATACTCTGATGTTGCGCAAGCAGGAAGCCAAATGTGTGCCACAGTTACTGCAAAAAATATAAACGAAAAATCAGAAAAGAAATTGCAGGGAAAAACTTTCGAGTACCTCAGAACTGAGCTTGGCACCAAATTCGACCCGTTTGCCACATTCTAGCAATTCATTTTTATCGTGAAAACCGACAAAAGGTTCGTTACAAAATTATCTGTCACCGGATCTTGAACTGGAAGTAAAAAGTTGTGCTATTTTTGAAATAACTCGAGATCTTTCAGTCCTATAAAAAAAATCATTCAAAGTTGAAGATAATCAAACTTCCGACATATTTTGTAATAATGTTATTTTCCATAGGTCTGATATTGACGGAGCTACGGCAGTGGAAAGTTAACAAAACCTCAAAAATTCGTCAGTTGTGTTTATATCCAAAATAACTCAAGAACCTTCAGTCTTATGAAAAAAATGATGAATACCAAAGTGGAAAGAAATTAAATTTCCAACATATTGAGTCATGATCATTTTTTTCGTAAGTCTGATTTTAGAGGAGTTACGGCAGCGGAAAAACAACAAAACCTGAAAAAGTCGTCTAACCTTTACATCTCAAATCCACATCAAATGATCAGGTCCATCTCCATCGAAATCTGGACCTACACAACTATCTCACGATTTTCCCAGCCGACCTTCCTTACTACAGGTTTTTTTATCGCCACCGACAAGAATAAATTGAAAGAAAATGATATTTGATGCTAAATAATGTCTCTCGAATGTGCCTGGAGGAAAAGCCTCGCCGCGTAGCATGAATTTGTATGCACCACGAGAGAGAGTGTGAAAAGATAAGTGATAAATTGACTTGGAGACTAGGAGGATAGAAATTCGCGAACAATGGTTTGGCATGTATGAATAGACATGTTCATCCCTTTTCTTCATTCATCCCCGCAACTAGTCCATGTCAGAAGTTTGATTTCACACTCTCTTGGCGGTGGAGTGTAGAGCTCGAGCGTTTAGAATTTTGCACGTACGTCTATAGATCTCGGGGATGTATATGTTGTAGTGTCGAATCCGGTAACTGCGAGAGTGCGGTCTCGTGTCCCGTTCGATATACCTTGGGGCCGATTTACAACTTGGAACAGGGAAGCGCGCGGATATAATGTCTCGACAGAAACGTCTTGGGTGGCTGCGATGAGAAACTTGAAAATCGCGAAAATATAGCACTCGGTTGTCGACTATGAATGTGGCACGGTCTCCCTCTGGTTGCTGGATTTTCCTCTGACGTCGATATTCTCAAGCCCGAAGGAAAAAAATCGAGATTAATTGCATTTCGAGAAAATAATATGAAAAATTCCATCCCCTTCGCGAAGGCATAAAGCGACGAGGGCAAATAATCGAGAGCCAGTTTCTTTGATCCTTTTCATACGTATAGTTTCCGAGGATCGAAAAAGAATGCCTGCATCGAGTTTTAATCTGTTCTCGGACAAGGGAAATATTATTACTTATTTATTTGAAGGAAAAAAAGGAAAACATATTGGATCTTCAATAATGAAAATCGTGGCTGACGTAAATCTTCGTTTCGAACGTTCGTTCTGAGAGGTAAATTGAAGCAACAAAGGGACGACGGGTAGCGATTGAGTCTTTTGCTCTCCATCGCTTGACTTTTCAGTGTCTCTCCCATGTTCCTAGTCATTTTTACTCCATCCGATTTCGGAGCCTTCATTTTTTTAATAAACTCCTCCACCAGAAGAGAATGGACAGGTAAAATGCAATTTGCCAAGTGTCAAACGCCCGAAAGGGGCACAACAACGTATATGCAGGCCATTCGATATACGTTCCGGACGTACGGGATGGCCGAAAGGTCACTACTGGGCTTCGAGCTATTATTTCTAAACCCAGAACTGCTCAGACCTCCACTCGAGACGTTGATATCGTGAATTCGCAAATCACAATAAAAGTGAAGATAATTTTCCAAAGAGAGTCAATTCATGGCAATTCTTTTTTGCTGCAACGGAGAAAAAACAAACGAAGGCACTTGCCCAAACGAATGAACGAACCCAAACAAACCTACATTCCGGGTCATTATTTCCAACCCTAGAATCGCTCGGGCTCTCGCTCGATACGTCAACGTCGTGAAATTTCAATAAATAATCAAAGTGCTGATAATTTTTGCACGGGAAACCAATCCCTCCATTTTTTTCGAGGACACTTGCCCAAACGAACTCAAACAAACCCACTCGTTTGTATTTTTTGAGTGCATTTCTGTAAAAAGTAAAAGTTGACATTCTGGACACCCGGTGAATGGAAAGAGGAGATAGAATTTTAGGATACAGGGAGTTCGCGTCAACAGGAGCAGGAAGGAATGGGAGCGATTGACAAATATATGCATCGTAATATTCTCGGATGGTCCACGTGTATCAGGGATTCCGGGAGAATGCGAGGCCGTTACAAAAGAAGCAGGCGAGAGAGTGTTTGGCAACGATGCCAAGAGATGGATATCGACGTTTCAGATTGCGAGGAGATGCCAGAGATATTTATTCGTCGGTTCGATCCGAGTGAGTTGACAAAGTCTTTGAGAATGTCGCAAACGTCGCCGGACATTTTGGGCATTCGATTGCCGTGGCTTGATATTTAAAAAGCTTTTGATTAAAACTTCATCGAGTGATACGCGCGTTTGATAGGAAACTGTCGAGCGAGTCGACCTGTTTTTGTTTTTATCGTCATTACGTTTCCGTCGATTGAGAGAAAAAGATTTCGACGTTCCTTTGATCCCATGACGTCCGTGCTAATCCTCGGTAATGACTCGAACCCCATTTGACATCGCGTCGTCGAGTATTTACCTCCCGCGAGGTCGTCCCTTGATAATTCATAAAATAAGAAACGGACAAAAAACGTAACAACGAGCTTTTTGTTCGTGTGTTTCGTAAACAGAGGGGGCAGGCTTTTTAAAGAGTTCTACGCGTTTATAGACCCTTTGGCAGAGAGTGGGTACGCTATTATTTTGAAAAACAACTCGGCGGAGAAGCAGCAGGTAAAGAAAGAGGAGGGTATGGCGAAGAGAGAAGCAGCAGCAAGTTTTCGAGCGCGACAAGTGGTGATGGAGGCCCTCGAGAGCTCCAGTGCGGACGAAGCGAGTGCCACAAGTGTCTCTGGCGTGGTGCTGGTGCCCCCCGTAATACGCGAGCGAAAGGGATGAATGGCAGGGAAAGGGAGAGAACACGAAATGCGATGGAAGGGCGAAAAGGGGAATAAAGGGGAGGAAGAACTCTGCGGGCTTGGAGTTCGAATAGGAATGCATGCAGGTGTACACGCTCCGATGGACTTGGAAGCGAGCCACGAAGCTCCAACATTCAGGCTCTGTCCCGCTTGATTTCGTACGCGCACGTACCCAGGATTAAGAAGAAATCCCACTGCGAAAGACAATTCTTTCCGATCCCGAGACAACCGACTCCCAGGTGTAGAGAATCTCTTCGCCAAATTAGACCAAAGTCGCTTTTATTTTCTTTGACTCTCTTCCCTTCACTTTTCTCTGGATGTTGATAATAATAAATGCAGATTAATGTGTCGTTAGGATTAAATGTCATTTTCATTTAATGGAATTGATCGAAAAGGAGTCCCATGGATGGAGGGTCTACGAAGAATATCAATGGTCCATGGGCCAGGGCTGAGGGGTAGTTTTTTCCCCAATAATTGGCATCCGACGAGCCGGCCCGAGACCGACTTTCCGAGCGAGTTTTCGACTAGCTCTCCAGCCTTGGTCTTGGAAATTAGGGTCGGGAACGTTTAATACTCCAGTTTTATGGGAAAATTTCTCGGCAATTATGGACTCGAGGATGGCCCTTGACTCAGAGAAGAATTTTTGAAAATTGTCGTGATAAACGTCCATATCCGGGATCGTTGACGTTTGAGACTCGATAAAAGTCTTATCGACGTAAAAGCCCAACGTTTCCGAGTCGCTTAATGCCCCCCGCTGAGCTTGCTTGGACATCAAAACGTTACGTTTGACCTTACGATCTTCCTATTTAACTGCCGCCTGGCTTTTAGTCCTGGGAATTGGGTTTCACCTCCTGCCCTTAACGCTTGTCTCGATCCTCAGATTTACCCGTAATATTTTCGACCTCCTAGTCATCGAGTTTAATTCGAAAAGCAAGACTCTGAGTGTCGCTCACTTTGCTCTCGACTACTTGGGATATGTAGGTTTTCGTTTTAACGTCGAAGGTCATCGCATAAGTTAAGGACGCAGAGGGGACCAAACGCCGCACCTCGATACATCCCCTTCCGACATCTGCACTCTCCCTCCCTCCCTCTCTCTCTCTCTCTTTCTCTTTGGTCCCATGGCGTTGTCATGGCGACGCGAAACTGTGCCAGGGAGCCGTACACTCTTGGATGTTGGGGGAAACCATGAGGAGGAATGAATGAAAGACATTCCACGATTGTACAACGCACTATGTCAGGAAAAATATTGAGCCAAAGTTTTTTTTTTATGCATCTTTCGATGCAGCAATTTTAACGTTTTTTCCGAAAAGCCCTTAATAGAGTGAAGAATTAAGAATTTCAAGCAAACGAATCACCATTAACAGTTAAAGTCCTTGACCAGCTGCCACCACCATCGACTTCCATGGGATTTAATGCGATGGGGTCAACGCATGGAGTCCAACGTAATTTTAACGTTTTTCTCAAAAAGCCCTTAATAGGGTAAAATATTAAGAATTTTAAGCAACCGAATTGCGATTGACACTGAAAATCCTTGACCACCTGCCATCAGGATCAACGTCCATGGGATTTACCGCCATGGTGTCAACACGATTTTAACGTTTTTCTCCAAAAGTCCTCATCAGGGTAAAAAATTACAAATTTTAAGCAACCGAATCGCGATTGACAGTGATAATCTTTAACAAGCTGGCAACACCATCAACTTCCTTGGGGTTCATTGCCCAGGAAAACGGTTCGGATCCGTTTAACATCGTCGACAAGATTCAGGTACGAAATTCATGGGTATTTCTGGCCGAGCGACAAGTGGCCGAGAGAGAAAGATGGAGAAAGCGACGAAGAAGGTATAGGTCGATGCCAATACGCCACAAGTGTTTCTGGATGTAGGTAACACGAGAGGATCGTTGGGTCTGTGTATGATGTACATGATAGCAGTTGACAATAAGCAGCCGCAGTAAGAGAGAAGAGCCTGAGCGCTGTTGGGCATGTACAGCACTTGGCGACTTGGAATCGAGCCATCCGTGTCGTTAAAGATTCACCATACTCAGTGAAACACCCTTCGACGTTATTGTATTACAGTCCTTCTTCGATATACAAGCCATAAGTCTGTGTATTTCTAGCCACCGCGAGAGAAACGTGAGGAATATCGAATTCTCGATCCTTCCGCCTCAATTCTTAGCCAAAAGCAACGTAAATGTGTGGATATGGATACTCGAAAAATAGGGATGATGCTGCAAGCTCCGACTGTCATTCTAGCTTCGATGTTCCTTCGTTATTGACGAGCTTACGAGAAGTAACACAAATTCAA
This sequence comes from Campopleginae sp. 14b, assembly GCA_030522525.1. Lineage (NCBI taxonomy): Eukaryota > Metazoa > Arthropoda > Insecta > Hymenoptera > Ichneumonidae > Campopleginae sp. 14b. Next base: position 31,276 of record JAPYYS010000520.1, on the reverse strand, counting down.
CCGTTTTCTCGTGCACTTTGTCACGTCCGTTTGGATTTATATGTATCTGGACACCATGAGCAATTGATTTATTGGGAATCAGTGAAGTTTTTGATAAACTGAAGTCCGAGTCGATTTCGAGCTCAAAATGCAAGCCTACGGTTGCCAGAGGCAACGGGGAGGAGTAGTTTCCACTACTTTCGATAAAATGTAAATAAAAAGGTACGATATATTTTCTAGAATCCCTCAGAGACGCGACATAATACCAGAAAACTATGCTGTAACATTTTTTTATATTATCTAAGAGCTTTCAGCAAATTCATAGTAATTTTTTATCTGGAATTGAGGGAAAAATGTAAAAATTGTCCGGTAGCAAAGTTTCCACGATTTCTAATTAAATGTCAATGAAAAATTACGGCGTATTCCCTAAAATTCGTCAGAAGGGCGACATGGCATCTGGAAACTATACCATAGTAATTTTTTATATTTTCTCAAAGATTTTACCAAATTCTTGGTAATTTTTCATCCGGAATTAAGCAAAAAATGTAAAAAAAACCGTCCAGTATCAAGGATTCCGCTAATTTCGCTAGCACGCGAATAAAAATTCCCATGTATTTGATAAAATCCCTCAAAAGGGTGACTTTGATATCACTTTTGGTCTCCGTCCGTGCAAAATTTGATGCTCCACGGAAAATGCAATGAAAATTGTACGATGGGGCGTTCGTGGGAAGGTTCGATGATGAATCATCGACCGTTGGGGATAAGAAAAGAGCAGGGTTGGACGTCGGACAGTAAATGGGAGAAAAATTAATAAAAGCAAAAGGTCTCGATATAGAAACGAAAGAAAATCTCATTTTCTCAGGGACGAGGTTTGCCACGTTTTTTCGTGCGGAGTAAAATTGCAGCCCGACGAATTGTGGTCGTGTTCGTGGTACGAGGACCTTATACGTATTTTATATTTTCTTGTAAGCCTTGAGGATGAGAAAGATATCGATATACATTGAGTTTGTATTGGCAGAGAAATAAACACAAGGATAATAAGAATATTAGTGAGAAGTGTGGGGATTTCCTCGTGTCTGAGGGTGGCCCTATATATGGTGAGGCGTTTAGTCCCGGATGGTCACCATAGCAACAGGCAGCCCCGAAAATTCGCCGGCTCCGAGTTGGCGCAGGACGTACGCGAGGACGGGAGAAGAGAAGAGAAGAGAAGAGAAGAGAAGGAAGGTTAGGTGAACGCGCGCGGAGGATCGACGACCCCCCTCGAGCGTATTCGCTATTTCACTTTGGCGCGTTGAGCGCTGGAGGAAGGAGGCAAGAAAGAAGCAGAGCAGAGCGAACATGGCTCGCGGGGAATCCTCAAAGAAGCGTCTATAGTATGGAGGAGTGTAGGACGAGATGAAAGGAGGACGGGGGAGGGAGAGAAAGTTTGTAAGATCGTGAGGGCGAAGGGGAAATCTCACCGTGAGGAAACTCGAGCCCTCTTCTCGCTGGCTTCATTTGTAATACTTCTGTGTCGCGCCACTTCGTCCTTTAACCGTCTCTCTCTCTTTTCTCTCTTATGCTTATTCCAATTTTTGCACTAAAACCCTCGAGTCTTCTCAATTCCACAACCACCATTTCTTCATCGACTTCGTATCCCTACTACAAAAGCTTCCTAACACAAGAACTAGGTGGGTCGGAGACATTTCCTATCCTCATTACGCGCCATATCAAGCCTTATCCCTCCTCATGATCCTCTGACATTCTCTTCCTCTCTCTCTCTCTCTCCCTCGGAGCAGCATCTCTTTCTGCTGGAGACCGAAATGATAGTCATGCAAACATGTTGAGCTTCATTCGGAGGGCTTCACGGGCCTGGACGGTGGAGCGTCGTTTTCTCAGTTTTGGCACAAATTTGGCTGTACATATTTATCATGTACGTATGGCATCGAGAAAAGACAATCTCGTTCCTTTTTGCCTATTTCTTTTATGCTTCGCCTTGACCTTGACTTTGCCATTTGGGGTATCTCTTGGCAAATGATCGGGAGAAACCTTCTGCGTGCCATTAACTTTGTCGTGCTTCGTCATTGAAGGTCGTAGGCCGAATTGCTATCGTTACTTATCCCGAAGGCGGAGCAGGACCATTTGGAAATCCTTTCGTCTCTACATCCCGCGGATTCTTTTTACGCAGACTCGATTTTTCAGACGTTGTGACCGGATGAATCCTTTTAGCCGATTACCGCGCGATTCATGCTCACCAAATATTTTTTCATCCCTAGCAACTTTACGAATGCGTTTTATCGCTTCGAGCTCCAAATTCCAGACGATAATTGAATAACTTCGCTTACATTTCAAGCGCAACATTCCTCTCGACCTTTTTTTTTATTATTTTAATCGTTCTGATTCGGTTTTGTCCAACAATTCAAAATAAATCCATCAGCTTTTCTATATTTTTTACCGGCCCCATCCATTGACCATCGAATCGCGATCCCGAGCTCGACGAATTTATTACTTGGATCCCAATTACCATGGATAGCAGGCTCGCACGAAATGCGGCAATTATTCACACGAGAAAAACGTGCGACTGCATGGATCTCGGGATTCCGCGCATTATACACACCGCCCGCGTTTTTTATTTGGGCAAATATCAGAGTTTCGTTAAATTTAACTCGCACGCATCAATCTCCGAATGAAATCTATACTTTATTTGATTACTTCGTCGAAGTAATTCGACGAGCCACTCCCGAGGTTATCATAGGCAAAGGGCAAGCGCGCGCATCAACCGAGAGCCAGATTTCAAATTATAGCCAAATAAAATTGGAATCCCTCGATAAAATTGATATATAGGGGCTTTTTCCAAAGCACCTCGTGATCACTATCGTTACATGCGTTCGGGCGAGGAACTCACGGAGACGAAGGATCAGGGAATTTAGATTCAAGATTATACAGCCCCCTTCATAATCGCTGACACTATTTCCTCCTTTTTTTTATCACCCAACAGTCAGCGATTGATTTTTATCGTAAATTACCGACTCGTTTGTACTCCATAAATTTCGGTGTCACCTGGAGACTGTAAAAAATATTAAAAATTAGCTATTTATGTGTAAAATTAGTTGTTAGGTGTGAAAGTTCTTTTTTAGACAAAAAAAATTAACCATTTGTGCGTAAAATTAATTATTTTAGCATAAAAATTTTTTTTTACACAAAAAATTGACGATGATAAACAATGAAAAAAAAATCAATATTCATTTACGTTTTTTCATCGATTTTTGCATCGGAATATCTCAGATAATTTTCCCAGCATCCACGTAAACAATTACATTAAAATTAACGTCTCTTAATTTTTTTTTCCATTAGGAATTTAACCAACTCGTCGACTCCCTCCGGAGGTAGAAGATTTTGGAGCAGAAGGAAATGCAGCGCGATGCGTGAATATTGGACAATCACACGAGCATTTCTCGATTTTTGCTGTTGATATGCTTCTGTGATCTTTTCTGTCGCGATACGGTTGCAGAGCAGGCAAAGCTCTCGTCGAACACTCGTACAAGCCGGGAAGTATATCGAAACCCATACCAACCCCGCCAGCTCTCTTTACCCTCCCTCTTGAGTTACCCCACCCCTGGGCTCTATCCATCGCGATATTCCACGCGATATTATTCGCATCGCGTGGCAGATAGGTTACACCATCGTATATTCGATCTTGGAAGTATATCGAGTCTGCGAGCTCCTTCCACCCCCTCGATCTTGCTTAATAACACGTACCCAGGCCATCCAGCCTCCTCGTGCGGCCACACGATCTTATGGATCTGTATTCTCAAGAATCCTCGACGAATCCCCACGAGGATCACGCTACATTAGATGCTCCCCTTTCCCACGTATTTCATTTGATGGATCCGTAGCCTGCGATTCGAAAAATCATCATCTCTCCAAAGTTTCAACATCTCTGCAACGTTTTGTTGAATATTCAGCGAGCAAACTTGCTTTCTCTATCTAAATGGACGCCCCTTTATTCGAGAACGTTTTTTTTCTAGCGTCTTACAAAAATATCGATGCTCCTTTGCATTTTTTCTCTCGTCCCTTATCTTTTTTTTAAATTATTTCTCTCCTTCTCCCAACTGCTGCCAATTGCTCGGAAAGAAAAGGAACTCGTAAATTAGTTTCTGCTGATGAAACTCACTTGCCCAGCATCTTCTTTGAGCCGGAGAGCTTGGCTGTTGTTGCTTTTCCGCGTTCAGACTGTTCCAGGCGAATCCAATTATTTCTGGCACGAATTTTAATCGCTTTTTTTTTTATTTTACCCTCGATCAGCGATAATGACAATTAGGTCTGACCGTTGCTTCGATATTTCGATGAAAAAATACTCCGTAAAGTTGATTTTTTTACGGAGAATGAAAAATTAATGATTTTTCGCGGAAACAAATTGAATGCCGAATAATTTACTGCGATGAGTGGATGCGGAAATATTTATCAAGGAAGATGAGAGAAAAAATGTGGAAATTTCGATCGAAATGGATGCAACGCCGTACGCTCGGACCGAGACGTTACGAGGTCGGTTTTTTTAAGCCCCCAGAATTCTTAACGAAGTCATTAGCAATGTTAGATTTTAACGAGCTCCGACAAAGTTTCTTAAATCTCGTTCGATAATAGCAAAAGCAGTGGCGTGGATGATAAAATACTTTGCCGGCTCGATTGCCAGAGAAAAAACAAGGATGGTGCCGAGCAGATGTCAGCATCAAGATTTCCTGGCTCGTTTCCGTCTGTCGCAGTCCCCGAACACTAACGATCAATTATTCCTGTAATCGTGAATTGTTAAAGCCGAGAAACAGCCACGAAATCGTTTTTTTTTTTTCAACCTCGCAATGTGCAAAGAAAAAAACGACCTGGAGTTACTGCCTCGGACACTTGGTCGGTCACAAAAGCTACGAAATCGGAGATCGCAAGATGTTGCTCCGTTCAATTGGATTTTTATGGCTGCACCACCGAAGCAGTAAAATACGTTCCGTACAAATCAGACAAAGTACTCGGAAGTGAAAAAAGTCAAGTGGACGTTGCAGCTTCATTTTATTTTTTTCTAAAACGTGAAAATGTTCCCAAGGACGTTCTAAAACCCATGGAAATTAAATTGAAAGTTTCATGCATTGGAATCGTCAAGCTTTTTTTTTATGCCCCTACGCAGCTATGATCTGCGCAAGGAGCACAAACGTCGTTTTCCCTTTAGCTTCAATTATTTTCCGAGCTTGCCGCGCGGCAAGGATCGATAAGAGAAAAGCCTTCGACTTGACTGCCTCCCTTTCTAATACTTCCTCCGTTTTTTTCTCCCCATAACGCTCTTTCACGCCCATCCAAGCTTGCAAGAGGCTTTTAGCGAGTTATAGAAGGAACGAGAAACGAGTCTGGAATTTTCGGTTTTGGGATGCAAAGGTTCTCGTCAAATTCAAGCCTCCGGGAGTCTGGGAATTCAGACAATCAAGTTTTTTTTTCATCTGCTGGACGTTTCGTACGTTTTCATGGAAATTTTCAACCGAAAATCAAATTCGCCTGCTTCGTAAGGAGGAAAATAAGCTGCAAATTGAAAATTGCAGTTTTTTTTCCATTTGCATTTAAATTATATGACTTTGACAACTTTTTTGAAGAGTAAATAGGAGGGAGAACCAATTTATACACAATATTATACAAAATTTGCAGAAATTAATGCAGTTGGACTATTTTTCAAAAATCTCATATTTTCGTAAAATTCGATGGATCACGAAATTCAAACCGTTCGACCGATATTCCCCAAATTCGATACCATCCTTCTTCATGTGATACTCTATTTACGAATGAATAAAAAATTGGCACTAAATCTGAAAATTTGCTGAAATTGGAGCGTGGACACCTTTTTTTTTGAAAATTTCAAAATGCTGTACAATTTGTATTTTTCTAGCAATTCCAACAAAACTCTGAGAGAATGAAGAGCTTGTATGGATTAAAATCTGTGCAAAACAGGAGTCCTGCAGGTGAAACCGTTCTCGAGTTATGAACGTTTGAATTTTACAGTGCCATAATATATATACACACACACACGGCCGAAAATTTTTTGTAGATATGATTTTTCGATGGTTTGGGAGATTTCAAGCCCAATGATGGAAATCTGGAAAAAAAAATCGACGTCACATAGTTTTGCGTCGACGAGAAAGCAAAAATTTTGTCACGATAATCTGCCCAAGCAATGACTAAATTCGGTCCAAATCAACTGGGAAACTTTGCGAGTTGCTGTCAGTCCGAAAAGCTCAACTTTTACTGCTCGATGCAATTGGCCATTGGCAGTCGCGGTTGAATGCACAAGGATGCAGTAAACTAGCGCGATTCCCGGAGGAAAATGTCGAGACGTTACGAACTGCATAGCATAGCCTCGCGGTGTACATAACGAGAAAAAGGAGGAAGACGAGTATGGACACCGAGGAGTAATTAAGCGACGAGCTTCTTCCGACAGAAAGCGGCGAGAGATAGAAACGAAGCCGGAAGTTAAGTGGAACAGAGTCACGAAGTAATTATTCGAAGGAGGGTATGTATCTTCGAGTGTTAAATGAGTGAAAAATAAACGGAGAAATGACACTGAGCTTAATTGCACTAATTTATTTCTGTTTCGCTGACTCTTGAGCATCAGGTTTTGTGGATAACGGGACACGCTGGGGCGAACTATTTTTCATTCTTGTTTCGTGCTTTGGAAACAGATCTTCGTGTGACGATTATTTTTCGCGACTGAGACATTTTTCGAGTCGATTTTCTCGTGCGTTGTTGATGAAAAATTTTTGCAATTGATGCTCGTGCAGTTGTTTTTTTTTTTCTTACAAGAATTCGACGACGATAAGGACTTGCGAATAATTAATAAAAAATATTTACCTAAGATAATTAATCTCATCAGCTCGCAAACATTATCGAAATAGGTCGACCATACCATCATCGTGTGGATGCGAGAGTGTCTCATGTATAATCTAAGCTAACCCTTGTCTACCACAGCTTGTCCTTGGGGTGGCTCTCTTTACCCATATTGGCTGAATGACCAACATTCTTCAAAGTTGTTGTCACATTCAAAGAGTCTGGTCAATACTCGTGCTTGAATTACGCATAGTATAATTACCGGAGATACAGCGAATTCGACGTGTTATCGATGCTCGCCCCATTCGAGCCTGGGTGGCGGGAATACTTTTTTTTTTCAATTATACAAACATGTACAAGATTTCAAAAAAGATGGTGAGCGTTTCGAATTTTTTTCAACAGCCTTCATTTCATTTGGTACAATTTTCTGCACCAAATGTTCATGAAATGTTGCTTGAGGCTCGGGAGATCTCTCTGTATAAACGGAGAGAAAATGATATAAAAAATTACGATGATATCGGAGTTTCCTGGTACCACGTCGCCCCTTTGAGGGATTTTAGCAAATACATGGTAATTTTTCATCCACGTTCTATTCAAAGTTACAGAAACTTGGACATTCGACAGTTTTTACATTTTTTGGTGAATCCCAGATGAAAAATTCCTATGGATTTGCTAAAATCTCTCAGCGAAAATTACTACGGCAGTGTCCCGTTACTATGTCGCCCCTTATTCGAGAGTTTCCTCGTGTCATGTCGCCCCTTTGAGAGATTTTAGACAAACACGTGGTAGTAGTTTTTCATTGATATTCTGTCGAAAATAGCGGAAAATTTAACACTGGACGATTTTTTTTATATTTTTCGTTCAATTTTAGATGAAAAATTTCTATGTATTGGCTAAAATCTCTTAGAAACAGCAAAAATTACTATGGAATAGTTTCCTGGTACCGTGTCGCCTCTTTGAGTGATTTCAGACAAGTGCGTGCTGTAGTTTTTCATTGATATTTTAACGGAAATGGGGAAAACCTTGACACTGGACAATTTTCACATTTTTCCTTTATTCCAGATGGAAAATATATATTTAAATTTCTAAAATCCTTAGGTGGATGATGTCCTAGCAATTTTAAAAATTATTTTTCAGAATTTGCTTAAAATCACGATGTCACGAGCCGCAGAAGGGCATCGATCAAGTATTTGGCAGTGTCCGCGGCGAGGTCAAGTTCCATCGACGTGGAGGGTCATTTACGCAGCATGAGAAGACGAATTTTAGGGGCTCAAGGAATGATCGTCGAGCGGCAAGTTATCCTGAGAGGACTCGGCTTGATGGATGGAGAAAAGAACTTTGGTTTAAAGTTTGTTATCGCCTGGTTCGGTTAAACGCGTGAAAAGAGTGGAGGGTGGGCAAAATCAATGTCTGAGTTAGACGACCCCTCGGTTCTAGCACAGCTGGATGATAGACTGAACCAGTGAAGGAGGGAGCTGCTCGTGATAGACTTTGTACAGGATGAGAAAAGTGAGAAAGTGAGCCGTCAGAAAGCTTCATGCGAGGTTCATCCCCCTGTGTTCTTATCGCTCAAATACGAGAGGCTAGTTGCTCACGCAGCCTCTCGACTTCTATGAGTTGTCAGAGCCAGGAATAAGGAAAAAAAACAGGGGAGACCAGAGAGGAAGAGTGAGAGAGAGAGAGAGAGAGAGAGAGAGAGAAGGAGCAAGCGAAGTGGATCGAGTACAGCGAGGGGAGCGACTGCTGTAGGCCGGAATGCGAGAGCTTCAGGATTACGAGGATGGCGTAGAGTGGGTTTTGGGATGTCGAGTAAAATAGAGAAGCCAAAGGAGCGCGGTAAGGAAAGCCGAGCGGCCGGCGTGACAGCAGGGCACAAGAATCCGATGCTGCCTGTCGAGTGGTAGCAGCAAGTTTTTGACGAGAAGTAAGAAAGCCATAGGCCCGAAGAAATCGGGCTGAGCGGGCAAAAAGGAGAACGAAATGCATCTCCTGACGGTGCTGTAACGTTTGCTTCATAGAATATCCTCGTACGAGTACGTTGGCGAGGTAAAGATACAGCCGGAGAGAGAATGTGAAATAAAGGAAAGAAGATGGACGTGAAGGATGAGAAAAAAGAGTGGGATTTGGTAGAGCAGACGTGAATCTCACAGGATTCCATTGAAGTGGTGCTGTTTCATGAGGAGTAACGAGCGCGCTGGTACGAGTGAGAAATGCGAGGATAAAAAATAGGAGGAGAATAGGAATATAAGAAAAAAGTAGAAGTAGAGGATATGGCGAGGCTGGTGGCTGGTGTGGCAGGCAGCAAGGCTGTTGGCCAAGTAGGCAGGGTCTATATCCAAGTTGCTTGGTACGAGTCCAGGCGGCCGTAGCGCGAATAGGGGCTATAGAAAAGCCGAGGAAAAAGTGCGGGGCGTGGGGGAACGAGAGGCTTGAAAATGGAATATAACGCTGGCGGAAAAGAGAGATGGCAGAAACGGTTGAGAAGGGTGTCGCTTTGACACACTGCTCCACATTCCGCGCGCGCTGCTACCCCACAGTCTGTCTCTTTCCCTTCCTCTCTCTCTCTCTCTCTCTCTCTCTCTCTTTTCTTATTCCTTTGCCGGCTCCCTACTCGAAAAAGCCTTTCCTCGCTTCGTTAGCCTGCTCCGCGAGGAATAAGAGCAACCCGAACAAGACTACAGATGAAAAAATCCTTTTTGTTCCATTGACTTCGAAATAATCGATCTCATCAAATTTTCATGCGACAATCAAATCGATGTCGATGCTTAAACGATCACGACTGTCCATTTTTCTCGTTGCATCTCAATAACGAACGAAGAGATTGCGATAAACATATAAAAAAAAAAAAAAAAAAAAAAAAAAAAAAAAAAAAAAAAAAAAAAAAAAAAACAATTCAAACCGGAGCTTAAAACCGAATGTTTAAAAAATTCTGAAAATTTGTCGATCCTCTTCATCGACTGAAACGAACTCGACATCATTCCTTACCCAACGCAACGAGGAAAATAACAAAAACTGCAATAATATGCACATCCTGCGTTTCTATGGGCGTGCGAGCGTGTGTGCGAGCTCCATCGGAGAAACAAGCATGCGTCGCGACATCGAAGCGGACATGCACAGGTGTATATCGAGCGGCATCGAAGGACGCGTAACATGGTGGTGATACGTGCTCGTACGCACGATTGCACAGACTTCCCACTCTGCTTTAATCCCTCTCTCTCTCTCTCTCGGTCTCTCTCTTGATTCTCTTGATTCTCTCTAGTCTCTATTCGCCCTTGACTATCGACGCGTGCACATAGCCTGCTGTTTACACTGGTGCAGATGTTTTGTGCCAAGAGAGTGCCACGCGTACGTACATTCTGGAATACGACAAGCTCGCACACACATCGAGAACATACACTCCAATAAACAACAATGAGACGAAGAAGTGTGACAAAGTGAGAACCCATCAGACCGGAGGCGAAGAGCCAATGTTGATACTGTTGTTCTCTACCACACATTCCCTAACTCGAGCCCTAAAATCCAACCTCCAATGACGCTGCTATACTCTTGATTGCGCCTCTTTCAATGGCGATCCCTTTGATCTTTCAAATACATCTACCGAGTACCTCAACGATCATGAACTTTTACAACGAGCTTTTTTGGCCAAGGTCCATCGTTACAGAACCCTTGTTGTCGTCTTCTCAAAATTGGACAGAAAACAAACAAAAAATTTGACCAAATTTTCGAAATTTTAGACGATTTCAGGTCGTGGCTTGAAAATCATTTTTGTATCTGGCTAGATCGTCTTTTTGATGGAGGAAACGTCCAATTTTTATCGTCGGATAAAGTTCGGAAGAAGCGATGGCATTTCTTTTTATTTTTTTTCCCCAAGGACGATCGAGGTTAAACGCTCAGGTAATCAGTTCGAAATGTTTGAGCAAAGGATGCATTTCTGGAATACGAGATACTGGATAATGTGCACAGTGTCCGCTTGAGACAAGCTGGAGATCGATTGCCTGGAGGGCCAAGATACATCGAAGACGTCGGTCTCAGCTTTATGGAAATATTTGGAGACCTCAAGATTAAAGAACGGATGCTATAGCAGGAGAAAGGAGTTCGAGATAGTCTAATGCCATGGCTTGATGCTCTGGTAGCTTTAGGAAAAAAGAATACACGAGACGATACCTGGTCTAGGCCAAAGAACGAAGTCATTAAGACCGTAGCTACAAGGGCTTGGAATTCAGGTCATCAATAAACGCGAGAACGATGTTAAAGTTCGCATCGTTGAAATGCAACGAAAACTAATTATTATTCAAAGCGGAGTTGAAAATTTTCATACAGTATTTGTCAGAAATAGTGGGACAGCCTTCTTTGTCATTCCAAAACGAAATTCACTCGAAAAAATTGGAAAAACTTCATTACCTATCAAAATAATTGTTTAAAAATATATTTTTTTTGTTCTTCAACGATTCAAACTTCTGCGTCATACGAAAACTGATTGATTCTTGGGGCAGAGTGCAAAATTTTCAAACAGTATTTGTAGAAAATAGTAGAACAACTTTCTTATAAATTCAAAAACCGAATTTACCCAAAAAGTTGAAAAAATTGCATTACTTATCAAAAAAATTAATGAACGATATGTTTTTCATTCAGAGCACATAATATTGTTCAATATTCAGTCTGGAAAATGGAACGATACTCTCTTGCGACTCAAAAACCCAATGCACCGTAAAAATTGCCAGGATTTTTAAAATTCAATAAATAATTAATAGAAACAAAAAATAAAATCATCTGCTGCATCAAATTTATAAAGTATTCTGAATCGTGATTCAGAAAGGTAAAAACAAAAACGGTTTGCGAGATTTTTCGCTCGATAATTATTTCCGTATCGACCAATATAGGATGAAATGGTGGAAAAGGTGTGTCAGGACTCTCGACAGCTCAATCGGTGGCTGTCCATGTTCATGAGCGCGCCCCGAGGAGCTTTTGCTTTGGTGTGATTTCTGCATGTCAGTCTCACGACCCTGATTACCTATCGAACGTTATTCCGCCCTATCCAATCCCTGTATATCGATCGGCTTTGTCAACATTGCCGATTCGTCCAAAGTCTGAGGATTGACAAAAGAGAAATAGACACTGGTATTCGATAGGGGTATCGTCTGCACTATATTGACTTGTACTACTAGCGATCAGTGTGGACGCTCAGGAAGCTGCAAAGTTCGAGGCGAGAGGACGCCGTTCGATGCACTTTGGAGAGACTTTGGTATTTGCCAAGCTGAGCATCTATTTGGTAAGTCCATTCGATGGCGAAAAGTGAAAGAAAAATGGATAAAAATCACAAAAAAAACGAAAAAAAAATGCGAAAAATCACGAATTTCTTGACGTTGTCGAGGATTTGACAGAAATGATTTCCGGGCTACAAGGCTCAGGTAAATGAAGGAGATCGAAATGGTTTTTTGAGATTGCCAGGGACGCGATTCTCTGGCGTTTAATTGAGAAGCCGAACAAGGGATAGCACTCGGAATCCTTTGTTGGAAGAGTCTCGATTTATGGCCGACATCAAGATACTTCGATTTCGATGCAATCCTCGCGAGAAGACTCATCTGGAATGTGTAGCAAGGTGAGCTCGATGTCTACGAGGGAGAGTATGCACCTGGTGCTCAGTTACGTTGAGAGTTTGGTGCATCGAGTAATGTCACGTGTATAGGAGCAATTTCGCAGGATGCCAATCGATCAAGTGTCCTGCTGGCCATTCCGCAAGGACGAGAACGAGCCTTGCTCGCTGGGAATCTCCAAGATTTACAACCGGATGTTAGAGTCCTGCAGAAGCAACTGGAAGGAAATAAAATGGAGGATCCAGCATCGAAAAAGCGAGAAACAAAAATTCTTGACTGGGAAATGGTTTTTGCTTCCCCGGGAACTGCTGATCTCAGGACACGAGAGTCCCATAGAAATTAACAGACCTTCGGGAAAAGGCGATTCTACCCACTGCCTTTCAGTCATTAAGGACTCCAGGTGGAACGGGAGTCCTGGGGAATGAAATATATTTGAGCAGAGGAAAACAGCCGTAAACAAGTAGTTGGCCAAAGTCAATGGTTCATGACTAGGAGCGAGCTGGTAGATGATAATTGTTGGTCAAGTGCTCGTGTTGACGTTGCGGCGATCACGCACGCGTAAGTTTGGCACGCGGGTCTACTAACATTGCGGTACAATGCCATACACTCGGTACATAGCGAGTATCGAGAGAGAGAGAGAGAGAGTTACCAGTCCCGGAGGGGATGAAGCGAAGGGAGGATGGTGTATGACACAGAGAAAGAGATAGTGCCCCGAGAGACGGGCTTGTTCGTTGAGCGTACAACAGAGAGTCGAAAGACTGAAAGAGAAGGCAAGAGAAAGAGGCCGACGAGAGAAAATCTTTTATAATTAGGCCCAGGGGCGACGGGCTGGTTCTCTAATTACCTGTCCAACAATCCCCGAACGAATGAGTAAGTGGCCTATGCTGCAGTGTATCCACCTTGCTGAGTCTTTGCCTGTGTATAGAGTAGAGTCTGCAGCCTCGCCTACTCTTGTGCTTCGCCTCTTATATGCCTCTTCACGTTATTCCTCAACCTGCTCGCTTCTACCTCGTCGTTCGTTCGAGGCTTATTCAGTTATGTACGCAACAGACAACCAGAAGCCTCGTCCCAGCGATCTTTTCATATAGAGAGAAAAAAAATAAAGCTGGATCTTGGCGGCCTGTGTGAGAACAATCGCTCCAGGCGTTCGGTGTGGGCTACACGAGGAACAACGACCATCATACACGCTCAAGCACACCCTCGTTTATCATCAACACTGCAACATCCTTCTTCGCCACCGATACTTTACTGTCTTGAAAAAATGCCTCAAATTTCCACGTCTTCATTCTTCTTCTCATACTCTGTGACCTGCCTCACCTTCCTAAACTAGGACATGCCATTATTTTTCCTCATATTCATTTAAACAGTAAACAATTCACTTTTATTGTTTCCTCAATGGATTCCCATTAATTATGATATTTGGATCTTCAGAACGTGACGAAATTCTCTATTTTCTTAGCAGCGGAGCCCATTATTACCCCTTCGGGTGTGGGTCAATCTGACCCGGGGCGTTTTTCAAATCGGCGTATTCCGGTGAATATCCATTTTTTTGTTTTTTTTTTCTACTATTTATTTTCGAAGAATGCCAAAACATTCGTTGGCATTACATGCATAACGATGGTCGTCAGGAAGTTGTTGGGGTCAAAATGACCCAGTGTGTACTCGAAGTGTGATTTTTCGATATTTGCTCCGGGCGATAAAACGAGCCAAAAACTGAATCAATAAGAAAAATTGGTATAATTTTCAAAGTTCAATAAATCATGAAAAAAAAAACAAAAAAATCGTTGGGGTCAAGAAGACCCAGTGTGTACTCAAAGGGTGAAATTTCAATATTTCCTCCGAGCAATAAACGGAGCCAAAAACTCATTCGATACGAAAAAATTTGCATGATTTTCGAAATCCAATAAATTATGGAAAGAAGAAAAAATTGTTAGTTTTTTTTATCAGATTTGCTGCAGCAATTGTTCAATTCTAATGAACATCTTAATCAGACTATTCTACGTACCGTGTCGAGCCAAATGGGATTACAAATGTTTGAACAATACGTGGTTTCACCGGAGACAACCAAACACAGCCACCCTGGAGACTGCTACCGATGTCTTGCAAGTGAAGTTTTTATTCCTAATGCACAAAAGGAAGAGAAACCCTCGATGTTGCTTTGTGTGTTTAGTCAACTTTACCAAACTACGAAACTTTATCTATTCTCGAGAGGTGTATGACGACCGCAGTGTACAACCCTCGATGATCATCAATGTGAGTTACGTCGATGCTGTGTCTTCTGTTCATTGATTCGGAGATACTAGCCGCCTGCTTCACAATACAATGTGCTTGCCTCCATTTATTATTCGTTAGTGCACGATAATTAAATAATTGGACGATAAAATTAATAGCCTCAATTGCCCAATTAATGGACGAATTATGGAACTGCAGAATTTACATTGAGTCCACAATAAAAATATCGATGCAATCGTTTTTTTTTTTTTCAATCGTCGACGGAAATATTGAAAAAATGATAAATTAATTGTGGGATGGAGACTCAAGGATATTTTCGACTTTTTATCGAAGCTTTCGATTATTTTGAGCACAAAACGTGTTACTGAAGTTTGCATCGATGGAATACGTACAGCGTATCATTATTAATATACGATCAAATATCATTATTTTGACAATTTTGCACGTTTTCCAATTTTTCTACCAAATTTAGGTTTTTTTTTCAAACGGATGAGGATTCAACGATATTTCTAACTTTTTAATCATGCTTTTGATTACTTTCAGGACAAAACATGATACTGAAGTTTGCATCGATGGATTACAACGAAAAATATATGTCAATGCGGTTTGAAGCCGTATTTATTTATAATCCGCAGCGTTTCTGATGTACTCGTGATTTTCAAGGTTTAAGCCAGTTTCGTCAAGCCCAATAGACACTACAGAAGGATCACAGATATTTCCAAAATCTTTAACCTCCGAAAGTTTCGAAATGAATTATTCCTGCAGTATTAATCGCCCGAGTTCCAAAAAAGAAAATGATACCAAATTTTACGTCGTTGGGATGCAGAAAAAAAATATTTTTCCTTCATTATTTTAATAATTAATGAATTTTTTTCCATTTTTTTTCACCGAATTCGGTTTTTGAATGGCAAAGATCGTGTATAAAAGTGATTCGGTCGATTTAAAACACCGAGTATAATAACAAAACCGCACATTCCATGAGGCTGTGAGCAGAGCAGGAGGAGGAGGAATCTTTTGTTTGATTGAACGCGAGCGTGGTAAGCCCAGCGATTCTCGGCTCGTAACCGCAGGAAAGTGGGTGCAAAGTTTGAAAAAGCATGATACGAGCTGGAAGCGAAAAAGGTGGCATTAATAATTTTGGAGAGTAATAATCTGTAAAGCAGAACTTGTGTTTGGATGCAACGATTTTGGCTCGGAGCCTACGATTCTTGTAAAGTCATGAAGGAATGATAAGGATGGTTGGGCAAATAGGGAGACGGAGAAATAGCGCGAGGGCCAACTAACCACTTGGCCAAGTGGGCTACCTATTTCCCGGACTGCAAACATAAATCTCCATTAAGGGGTTACCAGCATAAGCATACGTCGTTGTACTGCTCGCCAAACAGACACGCATTTCTCTCATCTCTATACAACTCTCTGGACACCACCATCTGAACCCACCAGCTTCCCCTTTTCCCTCCGCCCCAAGGCTCCTTCGCAATCGTACACCGTTATAAATGTCGGCACGATTTGAATAAACGGATTGGCGTGTGCCCGTCCCTCGTTAAGCTCGCTCCAGGAATCTCGTTCCCTCCTCTATCTCTCTCCCTCTCTCGCTCTCGCTCTCTCTTCCTAAAATCATACGTAACAACTGAGTCAAAGTAGAACATGCCACGTCCGATTTTCCCTGAACCCGTTGACCTCGCTCGCACCTCGAGATTCGGCAAAATTTCAACTCTCTGGATCCCCGAATCGCAATTCTCACGCCCCGAGCCCAGTTGCTCGATAAATAAGTTGAAGAATATGAAAAGGGAAAATCAGTTTTTCCCACGTGACAGGTCCAAGGGTCGAGTCACAGGCCACAGATAAGTCAACCTGCGGGGATTCGTTTTTGTTACAACGAGTTGGTGTCGTTGAAAACTCAGTTTGGCACGAGCTAATTAAGGATCCTTGTCCGGAGGACATTATGCAAATGATTTCAATGAAATTTGCATTTTTATCGGTTCACTCGAAACTGGACGAAAGTTCGATACATTTTTTGGCTCGGGAGCTTTTGCCATGCGATTGGATCATCAGATTCGTTCGACTGGAACGAAAAACATCCAGGACGGAGATTTTTAGTACGAGGAACGCCCAAGGCGAACGCGAATTATCGAGGATTCGAGATTATAATTCGATTCTTTTCCGACATGAAACAGCAAATGGTCGATATAACGAGAATCGAGAGGGAGGCAAAGGAAAGCAAAAGAGATAAATAAAAAAGAAAGAAAATGATGAAAACACGCCAAGAGCTCGACGATGCGGAAAGGAAGAAATATTTTCGTTCATTGATACGAAAATATGCTGGTCTCGGGTACAAAGTTGGTTGCTAAAGCTTCGGGCTAAAAAGGACGTGCAGCTCTAAGCCCCAACGGCAGCTCAGATATGGAAAACTATCGATCTGCATGTGCCTGTAGAATGCAAATAAAACAATAAACTCCGGAGGGGAAGAAAATGATTTTCCATATTTTCCAGGCTTTCGTGTCTCCGTTACAAACACATGAATCTGCCATCACGTTTATTCATGGAAATTATTGTTAGATTTCGATTTAACCCTTCGAGTACACACTGGGTCATTTTGACCCCAACAATTTTTTATCTCCCATTTTTTTCGCATTAATGGCAGCGAATCTACTACAAAAATGTTTCGGCAGAAAAAAAAAATAAACAAAAAATTCAATTTACCGGAATGCCACGATTAGAAAAACGTCTTGGGTCAAATTGACCCATATGCACTCACAAGAAGTGCGTGATCGATTTAAAATTATTGTCAAATTCCAATTTAACCCTTTGGGTACAGACCGGGTCATTCTGACCCCAACAATATTTTAGCATCAAAATATTTTCACAAAAAAAAAACGAAAATTTCATATTTACCGGAATAGGACAATTTGAAAAACGTCTTGGGTCAAATTGACCCAATAAACACTTATAAGAGATCATCGACGATTTTTTCAATCGCCACGAGAAATCGTTTGAATATTTTTACACGGTGCGCCAGCTTCAGCGACATAGAGAGTCATTGATGATCGCTAATTTGCAATTTGCATGAGAAAAGTGAGTTTTTCATGCCCGAAATGTGAGACAAGTCTCTGGAGCCTGAAGTTGAGCTCGTCGTTGGAATAATTTGGTTTAACAAGAAATTAGAGTCGATGAGTATCGGGAAAAGAAGGTGACAGCTGCTCGGGCTAATTAAGCTCGGGCTAAGCATGAGTGGTTAACGATCGACGGTAATAAAAATAGAATAAATGGCCTAGTTTCGATATTGGCACCTGTTGGAATTTTTTACTCTCAATTTTGTTTTCTTGGCTCAAAAGCATTGAAATATTTGAAGCCCACAATCGAAGCTTTTTAAGGAACGAAGGACACGTCGATGAGGAGAGTGACCAGGACCTGGTTCGGATAAGAAATTTACAGGAGCCAGAGGCGAAATAACGACGCTTCGATGACGTAAATACGTGAGGATGTTGTGAACGACGTTGAAAACATTTCTGGGACAAAATCCATGGCAACATAGTCCGTGGCTTTCGGAACAGGGAGAATCAAGCGAAAAGTGTTTTTCAAATCGAGACTCCGATCGATCTTGGCTCGAAGTTTTAAAGCAACTTTATTCCCTGGCAACTATTTTTCTCCGTCTCATTTCCTCTGAACTAAGAAAATTAAGGTTGCCACCTGGTGTCGCGATTTCTCACCGAGTTGGCAGCGCGCGTCGGACACCCTTAAGCCCTGTGGCTGTTGAGATATTTGTAGCTTCTCCTTGTACAGGTTCTCGCTTTAGTTCCGCATGAAACATACGAACCCAGGGCTATAGATTGGCAGCAGGAGGAGACCATTTCCGGTATAGACCAGGTGTGCAAATATTGAATTACCATCAGAATTCATAACTTCGTTTTCGCGGGGATATTCTTTTTCCCACTATCGACGTTCCTTCGTATCCCTTGCAATTCGAGTAAACGATGTTCTGGCCAATATGCTCTTCTCGACGTGGAAAACAAACCATTTGCACTATTTTTATCGTGACCATTAAGCGCATCCTCGGTTCTTCGGGCTCTCGATATACAGGCAAAGTTTTTTTTTACGTTGGTCAAGTTCGCATCGTTGAAATGCAACGAAAACTGATTATTTTTTAAAGCAGACCGCGACATTGCGGGATGAATCTTCGCCATTCGAAAAGCAAATTTGCTCAAAAAAATGGAAAAAAGTGCATTAATTACGAAAATAATGAATTTAAAAGAAAAAAATGTTCAAAATTTGTTTTTCGTTCAGAGGTGATAATTATTATTGAATATTCGAACTGGACAATCAAATAATTTCGTCTCGAGACTCAAAAACTTAATGGTCCCGAAAAATTGACAGGATTCTCAAAATTTAATAAGTAATTGACTAAAAATAAAAATTTCGTTGAATGTCAACCTCTTGCGAGATTTTCTGCTCAATGATTCAAAAACTGAGTTCGGTTAAGAAAAATCTAAAAACCTGATTAATTATCAAAATAATGAATAAGAAATATTTTTCTTGCATTCCAGCGATGCAAACTACGGTATCATTTTTTTTCTTTCTGACGATTAATACTGCGTAAAGAATTCGTTTCGAAACTCTCGGAGGCAAAAGATTTTGGAAATTTCTGTAATCGCTTCGGAAGGATCTATCAGGCTTGAGGAAACTGGCTTAAACCTTGAACATAACGAGGGCATTAGAAACGTTACGTATTAAAAATAAATACGACTTTAAAGCTTATTAACGTATTTTTCGTTGTATCCCAATGATGGAAACTTCACTATCACGCACTGAAAATAATCAAACGCTCCGATAGAAAATTAAAAAAATATTCTCGAGTGTCCATCTCACAATGAATTCTCCAATTTTTCAATATTCTCGTCTACGATTGAAAAAAAAGATTGGAAACGATTTTGAAACTCTCGAAGATGAAATAAATTTTGAAAATGTCTGTGATCGCTTCGGAAGGATCTGTCGAGCTTGAGGAAACTAGCTTGAATCTTGAACATGATGAGGACATTAGGAACGTTACGTATTAAAAAGAAATACGGCTTTGCTCCCTTTCACCAAGAGAATTGGATCCGCGTTATATACTTTCCGGTGGAATAGAGTGCAAAAAATAGGGGAAAACATGTAGAGCCAACGTGAATGGTGGACAGAACGAGTAGCTTCAATAGCGAGAGTATCGAGCACGTGCTATACATGTGTATACATTTATAAATATATCATTGGACGAGCAAGAGAATTACATCGGAACGAGAAAGAAAAGGACTCGATACTTTAAAGAAAATCCACGTTGTATACTTCCTAACAATCCCTACACATACACGAGCATGTGTGGAGGAAACATATACGGTATTCCATGTCGAGCAGACAAAACCTTTTCCCTTCGCTCGCCTTGAAAATCTCTTTTTAAACCCAGTACTCCGAATAAGAAGAAACAAACGAATTTGGCATTTCGTTTTTCTTCATTCTCTCATTCTTCCATTTGTCCAAAGGGAGTTCCTGATAGATTATTCCATTTTTGACGCCCTGGCATCCTTTAAGGAGGTTGGCTACATACGACAAAATCATAACAATTTCATCAAATTTGGCGATAATATTCTTTAGCTTCAAATACGATAACACAATTTCGTATTCAATTTTTTGTCTACATAGTTTTCGAATATTTTGCGTTTACAATTTGCAATATTTATCTGAATTATATGCTCATGTATGTAAACTTCACTGTTCAATTATACTTGAAAACTATTTAGAAGAAAAAAATGTTGAAAAATTTGTATATTCATGATTAATACTAAAGACTGTGCTCATGAAATTTCATCAAGTTCTAATCATTTCGAATATTCCTACGCATTTGGCCACATTGTTGTGTATAGCCACCCTCCTTAAAATGGTATTGAAGTTTTTTTCTTCGCCAGAGTTCATAATCACTATTTGATATTGTCCCCGGACTCAAAAAATCCGGATTTTGTATAAAAACGAAATATTTGATAAAAATTTGGTCCGAATTTTGAAAATTCAATAAATAATTAATTCAAACAATCATTCCTCGTTGAATGTTAAACTTTTCAAAGTTTGGAGTTAGTCGATGAAACTTTGAGCCTGCAGATTGATAAAAAAAAAGCTCTCAAGGACTCCTCCTTCCGGATTACCACCTTAAGGAGACTTTTTTGCCTTGATAAAGAGGTAATTCGACATGTAATTGATAAAAGAGAATATAGTGTAATTAGTGATGGTTGATTTGTAGAAATTGGGTCACTCGTTGGTTGTGGAGAATCAGGTAAAAAATAATGAAACTAATTGGCTCGGGTGAGGAAGAAAGTGTGTCGAGTTAGCGTGAAAGAGCTCATAGGTAGAAAGATACTTTAATGCCAGGAGGCGAGAGCCTGTACATGGGGCTCTGTGGTAGAAAACACGAGCTTTTTCCAGGATGGAGGTAATTGAAAAACAGCCGAGGCCAGCCATAAAGTAACCAGAGATATACGAGGCTCGAGTCTTTGGCACTATCCACAAGCCAGGGATTTGTCCCGATCGAAGAGAAAAAATATTTCACGGTTTCTCGCTCTGTTCCACGCCCGGCGCCGTTTTATGCTTTGGAACTTATAGTTACCTGACAAACAATAATATCGAGAACGAAAATGGCGAGGGTGCGAGAAAGAAGTAAAGAAAAAAAAAAAACAAAACAAAACGTCGACACGAAAAAAACTGCAAATTCAAAAGTTGCAGGTTTCCATTATTTCGTCTCCTGACGAAGCCAGAAAAATGTAATTGAGTAATAAATTTGAAGAAAAAAAACGTAGCAGCGAGTTCGTTTGATCTCGGAGATCGTGAAATTCTCTCAGCACTTGCTTCGTCTCATAAGAAATAAAATTTTCCCATAAAATAAGCAATAACAATTGTCTTTCAATATCGAATCCCCACAATTTGATATTCAAACTGAGAATATCGGTCCAGCATCATTTCTCGCTATTAATTTAATGTTAAATGCTTGGCGAGTTTAATTTCGTTACGAAGGAATTTATCACGATTGTTTTGTAATGAATATTAATATTTTAGTAGCAGATGTGATGCTGCAATCGTTATTACAGGTGGCACGCTTGCAGCCAGTGCCAACATTTTCCTCTTGTTATTACGCCAACCCTCTCTCTCTCTCCCTCCCTCCCTCCCTTCTCCCCGATCTTATTCAGCATTCAACGATTTTGTTCCAACTTTTTATACCCACGAACACTGATGCAAACTCAGCGACTGTGCATATTATTACGAAAGAAATGTCTACATTGAGTTGCGGAATTTTCACACGTGCATTTGCGTGCACATAATCAAAAAAATATTCTCATCGTGTTTCTTCGATAACGAGCATTGATCGATCGACGGAAAAAAAAAAAAAAATACTATGTCGAAGCTGGCAACGTTGAACAGCGACGAAAACTCATTATTTTTTGAAGCAGAAGGCAATATTTTTATACGGTATTTGTGGACAGTTGTGCGAGAGCCTCCTTTGGGATTCGAAAACCGAAGTTGGTGAAAAAAATTGGAAAAAAGTTCATGAATTATCAAAAGCATGAATAAAAAATATTTTTCGTCGCATTCCAGCGATGCAAACTTCGGTATCATTTTTTTTCTTTCAACTCTGACGATGAATACTGCGGAAATAATTTGTTTCGAAACTCTCGGAGGTGGAAGATTTTGGAAACATCTGCGATCGCTTCGGGAGGATCTATATGCACGTGTGAAAATTCCGCAACTCAATGTAGACATTTCTTTCGTAATAATATGCACAGTCGCTGAGTTTGCATCAGTGTTCGTGGGTATAAAAAGTTAAAAAAAAAAAAAAAAAAAAACAAAAAAAAAAAAAAAAAAAAAAAAAAAAAAAAAAAAAACAAAAAAAAAAAAAAAAAAAAAAAAACCCAATTCAGTTAAAAAATTGGGAAAAGTACGAAATTCTCAAAATAATGATATTTTTCGTTATAGTCCGAGTATGGAGACTTTCGCTTCGTCGTGTTCCGTCGAGATATGACAAAGTTAGAGCCAATTATGTCTGAAAGTGTGGCTGAAGGAAGTATCGGTAAATCTTGGCGAAGATGGTGCATGGCTAAGTCAAAAGGCAGATAATCCTGATATTGCCAAATGAGCCCTAATACGAGATAATCGTGATTACTTCCTGACGTTCGCCATGCAGCAATGTTGTTAAATTGCTACGATACCGTTCAACTGGATGGACCGAGAAATCTGTGCTAAACATCGGGATTGCTTGCACAGCAATTCTCGATCGTGTCATTAGCTATCAAATAGTTACTCCCTGCAACTAAACTTCACAGTCGATGGACCTGCCCATCTTCGAGGATGCATCGGATCACCGCCGAATCCCACAGTCCAGGAAATATCGTCCATCTTGTGCAATACTGTGACGTTGCCATGATGACAATTCGACGTATTCTCCGGGACTTGCGAATAACCATGGCAGAGAAGATCATATGAAAAATTTCCTTGCCAACTGCACAGTTTCTTGGCATCATGTCACCCTTCTGAAGGATTTTAACAAATACATAGTAAATGTTCCATTCACGTTCTATTGGAAATAGCGGAAACTTTGACACTGGCCAATTTTTACATTTTTCATCCAATTCCAGATGAAAAATGACCATGGGTTTGCTTGAATCGATGATCTTGAAGTTTGGAATCGTCATTGCATCCTTAGAATGCAAAGAAATTTTTTTTTTCCTGCCAAAGTTCGTTGCTCAAATGCAAAATATAATTGCGATGATGAAACGATCGGTTTTTGCAAGCCGGAAATTATGTCGGCTCGAAAAATTAGCAGCATTTCAAAAATTTAAACAAATCAATGAAAAGAAATATTTTTCGGTGCATCTCAACGTTGCGAACTTCGGAGTCATACTTTTTCATCAATTATCACATTTTTCGCTGAATTTCAGATAAAAAATTACGATGGATTTGATAAAATCGGTAGCAGGAGGACAGTCCGACTTTTTTTGTACCGTTCGGGGAATTTCACAATGAGAAAAGGATTTATTTACATGTACCAGGATTTGTTAACTGCTAACAAATGTAAAGCTGGATACGGCGAAATAAATGTTTTTAAACAGTTAATTAATGTTTTATTTGAGCCTCTCGATTTAGTCTGAAATAAACATTTTTTAATAGTTAATAAATGAATCATTCGATAAAACGTCACGTTTGGATATGAAAGCGATCGAACAAATCATTATCTTTAAAAAATGTTATGCCTATGAAATTTGATCGTAATAACAAAGATATTTTTCGACGATTAACAAATTTTGTAACAGGCAATGAATGCTCAAGCAAAAATACCAACTAAATATATTTCTTCATTATAAATAAACTGTGTTCTCTGCAAGGGAATAATGGCTTGAGTTTTTCGGGGATTGAGTGGATTGTTCTTTATACCTGTGCACGCATGCACTTTGTGTTTTCCGTGAACCAGCTGCAGACGTCATTGTTGCTTTTTTTGGTCATTCCTCCCCGTATTATTTGCTCGTTGCAGGTTTGCTGGTCGGAATTTGTTTCTTTTTGTTTTAAGCTCGCCCGGAATGTGTTGGAAACTCGGTATACGTGTTAGAAAAAAAAAAGAGGATTGATTGGGGTTTGAAACGTCGTACACACACAATTGGAACTTGAGTTTGAGGGTGTGTAGGAAAATTCCTTAGAGAGTCGGAGAGCTGGAGGAATGGCTGCCCAAATGCATCCATTCTCTCGATCGTAAAAAAGCCACGGAACCTTTACAACTTGCTCGTTTCTTATCACATTATTTCTTCTTTCTAGCTCCTTCAGATTCTGGACGCCCGGGGAGAACATTTATCAACGTCTTGCCAAACATCTTGATTCGCTTAAATCGAATCTCATCATTTTATACCTTTTCGATTGCATTGAACTTTGCATCGTTGAAAAAAAAACCGAAAAATACATTTTTTATTCATTATTTTGATAAGTAAGGCACTTTTTTCAATTTTTTTCGAAAAACTCAGTTTTCGAATGGCACAAAAGGATGTCCCACTATTTTTGACCAATATTGCATGAAAATTTTGCACCCTGCTTAAAAAAATAATGAGTCTTCTTATGATACAGGTTTAAATGGTTGGAATAAAAAAAAAAAATTCTAAATAAGTTATTTAGATAATTAATGAACTTATTCCAATTATTTTGAGTAAATCCGGTTTTCGAATGACACATAAGGCTGTCTCAGTATTTTCGACAAATACTGTATGAAAATTAAGCACTCTCCTTCAAGAAATAATCAATTTTCATCAGATAAAAAAGTTTGAATCGTTGGAGTACGATAAAAAAATATTTTTAATTGATTATTTCGTTAACTGATGAATTTTTTTCATTCTTTCTACACTTTATGACAATTTCACACTCTGCTTCTAAAAATAATGAGTTTTCGTTTCATGTCAACGGTCAGAACTTCAACATCATGTTCGTAAAATCTGCTTTTCGAATGGCAAAGAAGGCTGTCCCACTATTTTTGAGAAAAACTATATAAAAATGTCGCACTCTGCTGGAAAAAATAATTAGTTTCAGTCAAGGTCGTAAATTTTTGGGTTTTATGAATAAAAACGTAAATTTATGTTCCCTGCTGCCTCCCGACACATGAAGCTTTCTATGGGAAATAATTGAAAGATCAGCACGTCGGAGGATTTTTTGATTCGAAAATGTTTGTCGATCGGCAGTGACAACGTTCATAGACGAATAAACTCGAATAAATGGATCCCTTTCGGGAATATAATTGGTGGAGGAACTTGATATCGCGATGGAGAGAATGAAGCAGCAGACCGAAGACGGTATATAAATGTTAAGGGGGTCTGAGCTTTGTTGTTTAAGCTGTTTGGATCAGGAGGCACCGAGCGAGACAGAGAGAAAGAGAATGCCCGCTTAATCGCCGGGCTAAGCCGAAGATCGCTTCTCCTACCTGCCCATCAATGCTTTACCGGCCAAGCCGAGTATTTGAGCTTTTGACCAGGATCCTTGGACGCTTTCATTTGTATACCATAATCGATCTATGCCAGACGAGTGCTATCTATACCCCATTGTTGTTAACCTCCCAGTGATGCTCATCCAAACATATTTCGATATTCATGGCTTTTATCGATGAAAATATTTAAAAAAATCTAGCCAGGATAATGCACGACAAGAAATACCATCGTTGAGGCTTTTGAGCTTCATAATTGGCCTGAAACCCCCAGAGCCTATGGTGTTTTTTGAAATTTCGACTGAATTCTTTTCATCGACCATTCTCATTGTTTTTTTTTATTTATTACCAACAGAATGATGTACAGGAATGGTCGCGATTAATGAAAATTTGATGGTGAAAACCCCATAGAACGAGAAAACTCATTGAGCGATGCAAAAAAAAAAACACGCAATATCTCGATTTTTTTATTCATATCTCAGTATTCGTGAATTTTGTCAATAAAATATTAATAGGATAATGGACGGCAGCAAACACTGTCGTTGTCGCTCTTGACCCTCATAATTGGCCTGAAGACCCCATAAAATTCATGGTGGTCTTCAAAATGTTGACTGGATTATGTTCATCGACCTTAGGCATCGTTTTTTTTTTGTGACGAAGTGAATGGGGGGCGATAAATTCGCATTCGGTAAAAATTTGATGGTGAACACCCCATAAAACGAAAAAACTCGTGAAACTCGAGAATTTTGATTCATATTTGGGTTCTTATGGATTTCATCCATAAAAATGGAAAAAAAATCTGTCCAGGGTCATAGGCATCAATCAATATATCATCGAGGCCTTCGAGCCTCATCGATGACCCGAAAACCCTATAAAATCCATGGTGTTTTTCAATATTTTAACTCAATTCTTTCTATAAACGATCCTCGATATATTCTTCGGCCTGACATCCAATAAAATCATCCGATGCTGAAGTTTGCAGAGTTGGGATCCAGCGAAAATATTTCGTTCCCTCAATTTTTGTTTTATTATTATTTTTTGCAATTATCCGTGTTTTATGAGTTTTTTGATTCAACAAAGTCTCGATGTATTGGCCGGACCAAATATTCAATACGAACGATCAGCTTTGCTCGAAAAAAAAAAAGAATTTGCTGGTTGCATTTTGCAACGTAGCAAACTTCAGCGCGCCCAAAATCGATGGTTCGAAGAATTTTTTGGGTTGAAAAATAAAATTAGGAAATTTTTTTGTTCTACTTACCATGAGGCAGTGTGACTAGCATGAAGAACATCGGAACAATACTCGGCATCCACGAGCGTAATCTTCGGCGATATTTAACGGAGACGTTCGACTTGCCTCGGGGCTTAACGCAGATTCGCGACATTTTGTTTTGTTTGGAAAATCTTGAGCGCGTTTAACTCGAGAATTTCGTCGATCTTTTTTTTTTCTTTATTCCTCGTTTTTTTTCACCACCAAGAACATCAGTGGATCACTGCCGAATGCGGCATCGGTCCCAACGATTTTCACACTTTTAATCTCAATCACACACGCGCACCAAAACACTCGCGAAAAAAGATTTTTTTTCTACTACTTCGCGACAGGACTTTGTGAACCTCCTGACTTTGCCGTCATACCCGCTACGCAAAACTAACACCATTTGTTTTCAATGGTTCATGCTCACTTTTCCCCTCTCTCTCTCTCTCTCTAAAACGTATTTTTTTTTTTTTTTTTTCTTGGATTATCACTTCGGAGATAATATTCGCTGGGATTATTGGCGACGGTGACGAGAACCGATCACGATTATCTCATCGATCTCATCCTCTCGCACTTTTCCTCGACGACTTAGCCCAATCGTTCCGGTGCTCTGGCTGCTCGTTCTTCTGGAAAAACAAATAAAACAACGACGATCTTTCGGTTACGTAAAAATTTGACAGCGGCTCGTCCGAAAATTTCAAAAAATTGGAAAAAAATTAAAAAGTGGCTATGAAAATTTTTGTGCGCCATAATAATAGATATTATGGAACAGTTTATTAAGAAAAAAATTATCGGTACTCAAGTTTGTTTTTCGAAGGTGAAATGAGGTCGAAAACGATCCCGACCTTTTTGGTGGCTTCAAATGTCCTTGGGATGTAAAAACGAGATTGAATCCTACACGATTCTCTGTGTTTTTTTATAACGAAGAGAAGGATGTACGATAAAGTCGTATTCGGCTAAAATTGGGCAGTAAAAATCCCATAAAACGAGAAAAATTGTGCAGCGATGCAAAAAAAAAAATACAAACAAAAAAAAACTAAGTCTCGATTCTGGGACGAAGAAATTTTTCAGGATCCTGTAGGGAATGTGACGTTTTTTACGGCTCCCCGTAAAACGACGCGTGTAAAACCGCGTGCAACTTCGTTTGCCAATATTTCCGCAGCAAGGGATCGTCAATCCCGTCTAAATTTTTAACCCCCGTGGGTTAACACTGCCCTTAATAGCTCCGCAAAGTTTAATCAAAGTTTGAGAAAATAAAATATTTAAAAAATCCCTTAAAGATCGAATTTTCTTTTATTGACCCAGTCGCGATAATTCATCGTGTTCAATGCTCGGGAAATACGTTTTTCGATGAAATAATCGTGCACGAATGACAGTGACCAATTTGTCGAATGAGAAAAAAATGTTTTCCGCATTAAGGGCTCAAGCCAGGCAAAATACTGTGCTTGATCAACCGAAAGATGCATGTGTGTGTGTGTGTGTGTGTGTGTGTCGAGAGTAATAACGAGAGGGCTTTGCAATGGTTATGTAGGGAGAATTTTACTGACGGGTATCACAGGCTCGTTTGATCGCAGACCCGATGAACGAAATTTCATGAAGGTGACGCGGGAAATTGGTGTTCGACGTGCGCAAAGGGGCAGCAGCGCTTAAACAGCCGAGAAGATTGCCACAGAATCGATCGAGATGTGCTATATACATACGCGTATACGTATCGTACAGGAGTGTGCGTGAGGTCGCACGATTTTTGGACGAGAAGGAGAGGAAAGAGAATTTAAGGCTGACGTTTTGATTTTTTTTCGGAAAAAAATGATTCGATCGTTTTTCAATAAGAAATTCTATCCCAAAATTTTTTCATGCGACTGCGGAACGTGTGGTGATGAAATTTCTCCTTCAAATATCTCGTGTAATTTGTCAGGCTCGTCTCTTTGATGCTGCAGATGCTTACGCAAGCCTAACATGATCGTAACTTCAACTACTTTGCTTTGGTGTCGACGACGTCGGGCGTTTGTGATGGAGCTTTATGAGTAAAACTTGGATGTGGCAGCAGCAGGAGGACAAAAAGAGACGCGCAAGAGAAATGTGCAAATGGGAGTAAAATTGAGGGGCGCACGTCACAAATACAAGCGTGCGAAATGCAACCAACGAATTGTGCGGATTGATTCGTTCAAAGAGACGAGGTTTCTCGCGTCATTGCGAATTGGCCGAGCCACCGATCAGAGTCGTAAACTGTCAAAGGTTTAGTCGGTTCCGGATTGACTGAAAGCAGCGGGTTCCCTTCGGTAAAATGTAACTTTCATCGAAATACAATGAAATAGTTTGAAAAAAAAACGTCTCAACTCTGAGTTTCTCGTTCCCTCTGGAAATTCTCGATCGCGATCCCATGCCTCCAGAATTTTTTATGCCTCAAAGATCATAAAAATATTTGCCAATAAAAGTCAAGTCACATTTTCTTTCCTTCGTGTCCTTTTCGTTCCTCGAACCGTCGATCGACCTTTGAAAATCGTTTTTTCTGCAAATATTTTGTTTATTCGCCAAAAAATTTCATTGCCTCTTGAAAAATCCTCGGGGTAAGAATAAACTATTATCTCTACGAGATGATCGCGATTAAGCAACCAGCCGGGCTAATCAAACACACAAACGAGAATAAGAAGGAGCAGCAGGAGACTAAGCAGTTTTCTCGCTTGGAATAAAAACAAAATGATCCACCTCCTGCTCGTCTCGTTTAATTAAGATTTCACAGCAGTTTGCGTACCAACGAGGACTTGCTGTGAGAATAAAAAGTTGAGCAATTTGTGCGAGAGCGAGGAAAAGCGAGAAGGAAAGTTCTGGAAAATAAAAAATCGGGCCCATTTTGTTAGTGCGAGCACTTGGCAAAATGTTTGCGACAAATTTATCATTGGGGATGTGAATTAACGCCTTAAAAGCAGTAAAACGCCATGGGACTCATGGGGAAAAGGCTAATGGTGTCTCGTTCGAAGTATTCAACGTTTTTCTCCTCCGTCGAGATCCAAGGATCTGCGATCCATATGATTCGCGAGTCTGGGACCGAGGAGCTTCGACTCTGTCCCTAAATTCGTGCTCTGTACACAGTTCCCCAGGTAATTGATCGCGATAACATTAAACTGGAGCTCGGCAGCTAAATTTCTTTGTCATCGTTTTGTTTAAACCTCGTCCGCACCGAGGAGAATGCCCAACAAAGGATTTTCTTGCTCATCGAGCAATGCGATAGGCATCGGAGTCTCATTTGCGATAATCGAGACGCCTCGAGGGATTTTATCTTCATTATCCCGGGAAAAAACATATCTTCGCCGCCAAACTGAGAGAAACTATCGGTACATTCGAAATTTTATTGCCGTGTACCACGAACTTGGTTTCTTCCGTGAAAGCATCGACTCTGTGCTGGGGAAACGCGTCAGGAGAAAAAAAAACCAAGTTTTTTCTTTAAAATTATAAAAGGATCGATCTACGCCAGAGCCCAACGGCCCACAGCCCCGGAAGCTTCTGATCGTCTTAATGAAAATAAGAATTTAATTCAAACAGAAATAACTAAAATGAAAAACAAATAAAATAAAAATGAATAAACCTCGAAAATTAAAATAAAACTTAATTAAATAGAATTAAATAAAATAATCGACAGCGATGGGTACGCGATCGATGTGTGGCTTCGGCGATAACTCGGTTAAGCAGCAAAGAATGAGGTCAGTACTTGGTTGGGTGACCACTTAGCTATGCACTGGCTGGTGTCAATCAATCGCTGAGCGGAGGAGGCGCAGTCTCTACAGAGATTTCAATGATGATACCCTACGAGAATCCAGTGATATTATAGCCGCTTGTATCGGCCGAGGTTTTTTACAGATTCCCTTGGCCCTCGTGCTAATACGATAGTGCATTAGGCCGGAGTGATTGTGGGCAACACTCTAGGGGGCAACTCCAGGAAACCAGAGAAGTGTGGCGAAGTACACCGAGCGAGAAGATAGCCAAGAAGGACGAAGAAGTGTGCGAAAGTGTGAGGTACCGTTGAGAGGGGATCGTGAAAACCCGCAATGGTATACGCAGGGATAATGATATAAAATAAAGAATTAATAAGCACACGAATGAAATGCGAATAGATAAAATAAAAGTAATTCAAATTGAATACGGAATATTAAAAATATGCGAAAGTTATTAAGGATGTTTGGAAAAAAAAAAAGAAATAAAAAGTGCACGCGTTTTTGAGCCGACTGCCGGGAAATGAAGGAACAAAAAAGGATTTTCTCATATGGAGAACCACCGAGCGTGTAAAAACCGAGAGAGCGAGAGAGAGAGAGAAGGAGAGAGGCTGCGAGAGTAACAGATGAAAGCAAAACAAACCGAAAAGAGGAGAGTTATATTGTGCAGTAAAGTACGGCGAGAATTCCGCGAGCTCAACATCCCCCCCCC
>JAPYYS010000519.1:0-56637 GCA_030522525.1 Campopleginae sp. 14b | reverse complement strand
AAAAAAAAAAAAAAAAAAAAAAAAAAAAAAAAAAAAAAAAAAAAAAAAAAAAAAAAAAAAAAAAAAAAAAAAAAAAAAAAAAAACACACACACAATTATAAATATGACAAAATTATAAAAATAACAAAATCATAAAAACAATAAAATTCGAAAAATAGCAAAATGATAAAAATAACAAAACTATAAAAACAACGGAGCTATAAAAATGGCAAAATTATAAAAATAATGAATTTATAAAAATGACAAAATTATAAAAATAACGAAATTATAAAAATGACATAATTATAAAAATAACGAAATTATAAAAATGGCAAAATTATAAAAATAGTGAATTTATAAAAATGACAAAATTATGAAAATAAAAAAATGCCGATAGTTTTTAGAGTTTTTTTGCGATTCGGGAGATGAAAAATAAGAATTACCTCGTCTCTGAGGATTTCGAGACTGCTAACATGGTCTTGGAGGGTTGTACTTCGGACGTTGCATTTTTCTCTCAAAACTCTGAGCTCGATCAATAATTGTTCCTCCTGTTTGGCAGATTCTCGTAATTGATCGGCGAGCCGTGTATTTTGAGCGGTCAGTTCAGCGACGAGAGTGGCTTGATCTCTTTCGGCTCTCCTAGCGCGATCACCTTGCTCCTCTAGCTGCGACCTTAGGCTCTCGACGTCACTCTGAAGTTCCAAAGCTCTGGCTTCGCTCTCGCCTCTCGCCTCTTCCAGTCGCCGTCTCAGCAAATGCCTTTCTTGTTCGAGGCTCTGCAACACACAGAGACATTAAATATTTATTATTCATTTTTAATTCATCCTCCAAAATCTTTTTCTCATTTGATTTTTCGATCAATTCGTAAAAATATATTTGTTGACTCGATTCCGCCAATTGTTACGAGGTAGAACGAAAATTTCCATAAAAATATAGAAATATCCACGAAAAACAATGTCGAAGCATTTTTCTTCCTGCACGAAACGAATTTCTGCATTTTTGAAATCGTCGAATAGAATTTTTTTTACGACGTTGAAGTTTGCATCGTTGGAATGCAACGAAATTCATTTTTCCTTTGTCAAAGCTCGTCATTTTAATTCAGAATTTAATTGTGACGATAAAATTATTATTTAAAATTATTATTATTATTTTAAAAATTATATTTGAATCGTAAATAAAAATAAACATTTTCCATTTTTTTTGCTTTTCTTGCTGCATACGAATGAAGAAAATAAAATTTATCTTTATAGTAAATTTTCGGATTTTATTTTCAATAGATTGCGATTTACGAAAAAATGGACTACGAAATATTTCCATTTCGAGTGTATAAAATTTTTATAAAACGAAGTTTTTTGGGATAAAAATGGCCGACTGTAATTCTCATTTGGTTATTATCAATAATGACTCGAGAATATTTCGTTTTCATCCAGAAAAATGGAATACGAATGGATTAAGGATCGAAACGCATTTTTTTTTTATTCTTCCGCGAGCTTGTGAGATTTTTCTGATTGACGAAGAAATTCGTCGAAAGATGTGTATTTTTTTGCTGTAAATGTGTTCATCATGGGGAACGAGTCATCTTTCCGCGACAGCCGCAGTGTCGTATATAAAGGAGCGTGATGAATAATACTTGAATATTTATGAGTGATGCGATCATCGCGATCTCACCGTGTCCCGGAACCAGAAAAAACTCGAGTCGATCGAAAGTATGCAGAAACGTGGGCGATTATACGAAAAGCCGATATCGTCGGCTCGAAAAACATCGCAAAAGTGTTAAATCATTCAGGCTGAGAGCATTTCGCAATTTCCTTTGGTGCGTGGAAAGAAAATGCGCGGAATAGAGAAAAAACTAGCGACTCGTAGATTATCGAGAGCGAAACAGACTTTTTTCAATTAATTTTATTTTCAGTTTATTTTATTTTATTAATTATTCATTTCTTAAATTATTTATATTTATTTGTTCATTGTAATTATGATTTTTTAATTATTTTCAATGAAGTTTTGTTCGATAAAAAAAAGTCTCCGTGTTCGAGGAGCAAACATAACCTGAAAACATTTTCAACGCCTAGAGCCGATCGTCCGATCGAAACGTTTGGCTGAATTTCAAGTTCTCCGAAAAAAAGCGAGCTCGCTTGACGTTCGTGGAAATCCTGTTGACTGGTCAATAGTTTTGTCAACACCGAACGCCGCGCTGAGCTGGAGCCACGGTTTTCGTACGTAAACACGAACAAACATATATACGAACATATGTTTACGGTTAGGAAAGCTGAAAAAAGGTCTAACGATGTGATTTAACGATAAAAACAATAAGTGCGAGCATCGCATCAGCCACTCGAAGGATATGATTTTCACCTCCGGTACTTTAGTCATTTCGCAACAAAACCTGACCGAATGAGCGTTTTAACTTGTTACAAAAGAGCGCTATAGAGAAGCGTGCTCATTGTTTTTTTTCTTCTATTTCGCTGTCGTTTTTCTCCCTTTCCCGATCACTAATTGCATCAACCGTTATTATTCTCCGCGCTCCGACACATTCAACCAACTTTTCCTTTCCTACACTACGAACTTTGTTGTTATTTACTCTTTCGCGACATGCACCAGCTGCGAACTGCGATCGCGAGGATAAAGAAGATAAACATGTTGGTAAAAAAAGGACGAGCGCGGTTCCACGAAAAATCATAAATTAACACGAAATAATATTCCCAAGAGAATTAGATTTTGACATGAAAACATCGCGTTCTTTTTCGAATCCACTTACTCCGTGGCATCCGTGGCAGAACCGGTAAAAATTTAATGCGCAATAGTTCCCCATTTTATCGCCAAGGGGACAGGGTCGCGCGGCTCTAGTTATTTTGCCAGTTAAGTTTATCGTCTGGTCAAGCGTCATCGATCATTTGGGGGCAATGAGCTGAATAGGGAAAGCTGTAATATCGGAAAAAAAAACGGAAATTTGTTGGAAAATTGGTCCAGACATTACGTAGCATGATTCTCACGTTATTATTTAATCGAAACTTGCATAATTTGGATTATAAATCGATAAATGAGCTGACGCATCCTCTGGACAGGGTTTGGGGTTTTAACACTCGCTCGAGTCGATACGGAACATCGTCGTTAACCAGTTCGTAAAATATCGATAAAAAATATGAAAAATATGGCAAGATTCAAGTGTTTGGAAATTTGGTTCGCCGAAATGATAATTTCGTAGATATTTGTTGAGAATTTCCGGGCGCATGGATCGCTCGTTGGATAAATAAATTTTTCGAGGTTGAACCGAAAAATCGATGACACTGAAGTTCGCAACGTTGGGCTTCAACAAAAAACACGAATTTCTATTTATTTTCTGTTTAATTTAGTTAATCATGACAATCTTCGTATCGATTTTGTCGTTGAATCTAAAAAAAGTATGGTATTACTATTTTGACTAAAATATTGAATGAGAAACGTTGCATTTCAACGAGATGCAAACTTCAACATCGCGGAAATCTGAAAAAAATGGAGCGAAGAAGAAATTTTTTTTGCATAATACGAAGCGACTCACAGCGATGAGTCTCGAATCCGTATAGACTAATCCGAAGGTACATGAAGTCATGAAAAAGTATAAAAACGATTGTGCGAAACTTTCGAGTTTGATGAGCGACCTGTGGGGCTGGTAATAGGTTGTGAGTGTGGCCTTGGTCTCCGGTGGTTACTCATCGACCAATTGCGTCATTTCTCGCGGCCCGATCGGCCGAGTGAAAAAAATGAAAATGCAAACGAAAAAAAAGAAAGAAAATCCGAGACCGTGAAAGTGAATAATATGCCAGGAGGAAATAATGCCGTTGTAATTCCTGATTATAAGGAAAGCGAACAGTGTCAATGTGCAAAAAAAAAATGAATTAAAAAAAAAACGAGGAGCGCGGCGAGAAAAACTCGCGCGCAGAGTTCTGAGCACTTTATAATTCGATTCCCGGAGCGGCTTTATACAACTATTATTAGAGCCCGGAGTTCCTTCGCCCGTAATGCTACATAACAACCTCCTACTACTTTCACTCTTTGCCTCGTTCAATGTTCGATCTCGCGCGTAGCGAGTTAGCCATCAAATAAAAAAGTTGGACATTAAAATTCCCGTTCAATCGAAAATTCCATTTTTTCGTTTCCGCTGCCATGTATGCACGTCGATAATTCCGAAGTATAAAAAAGTGTGAAGGCTTCGCGGTGGGCCTTGCCTCGTGCGCGAGGCGAAAGTCCCGGATCAGGTGGCCTTAAGCTTGGGCGTCGGTCTATACCGTTTCGAGACCAAAACATTAGATCGTCCGATTCACAAATTTCCACCAAGACAGTGTGGGCACTTATCGATCGAATTCGGATGCAGGAATGATGGAAAACACCGAAGACGTGAGTCATATACGACATGGCGTTATCCACGATCGCGATGTATTATTCTCATTCAGCTGTCCGGTACCAGGACGTCAGACTTTTACAAAGACCTACAGAGCAGTCCCCGATCGAGTATAAAGGACGAACCAGTTCGGCGTGGCCGATTTTTAGGCCAAACTAGTTTCGAAGCGAAAAAATGTAAAAAAAAAACGAAAGGCGGAGTTTATGGAGTAACTCAACAATTATTCATCGTCAATAATTATCAATAATCATTATAATAATAATTAATAATGAAAATAAAAATAATGATTTTTTAACTAGAAATTTTTCCTTTTTTTCGTTCGTTTCCAACGGTTCGGGGGGGTTTTAGTTTTTCGTCTCTGTAGTCTTTAAGGTTCACTAGAAAATAAAACGTTATCAATTTTTTTTTATTTCCTTGATCAATTTGTTCGTTATCTTTATGGAGGTTTTCAATGCCAACGTCCATCAATTGGTGCCGCGCACAAAAGAAAAAAAAAAGAAAAAAAAAAAAAAAAAAAAAAAAAAAAAAAAAAAAAAAAAAAAAAAAAAAAAAAAAAAAAAAAAAAAAAAAAAAAAAAAAAAATCCGTTATCACGTGAAATCGAAATAAATGACGGAATAAAAATCAGACGCACCTTGTGTGTTTTTAGGAGGTTTCAATTTTTTTCGCCCATTCTTTTTGTTCGATATTTGGTCGGAAAGTTAATATATAAAAATATATATAATATTTAAATATTATATCTATAATATTATATACAAATATCCATAAAATATATCTGATAATTTTATATAGATTTACTATCGTGAAATATTATATAATATCATTAAATAATATTATATATCAAACAAATTTTATATTCGGCAAAAAAAAAACGAATCTCGTTGGATCGCAACGTTGCGGACTCAAGTTCGATGAATAATTTGAAGTTAACGAATAAAATTTAGCGTTTGTGGAAAACGTACAAGGTCTCGAAGGCAGCGAGACGTTTAGTTTGATTTATTGAAATGTTATACGTCGGCTAGAAACCATCAGCTCGAGCAAACTTGATAATCGAACGGGGTGACTCATGGCAAAAAGAAAAACGAAGGTACGAAGCAACGAGAGAAAATGTGAACGGGATATTATGTTTGCTCGGTAGACTGCGGCGCGCGTCAGTTTGCATAGAAAATTAATTCAGCACGAGCTATGAGGACGAAGCCAAAGAGAGCTCGTTGCTCTTCGTTATATAATCGTTGAGCGTTAATCGGCCAACGAATGAGGCATCGCCCAAGGGGATTAACTTTTGTAAACATAGGTGGATGGTTTTATTAACGAAGATGCCAGTGGAGCGTCACAGCAGTGACAGTGACCCACATTTGCATCACCAGCCGTAGAGTCGCGCATCATTCGAGCCATGAATCGAAACGATATCGCGTGTATGTGACAGAAACTTCATTTTCTGCAACACCGCGACCAACAAAACGTTCTTATTATTCATTTATTATTTTCTCCGCAATATAATATTTCTTTTTTGACTTTCCCTCATGTGCATGTGCTCGGGACACGATATATGTTGCGGTCATGCCGGTTTCGAGTCAACCTGAAGTTTGCATCGACGCAATGCCACGAAATGGAAAAAAAAATCAAATTACTCGTCACTTTTTTTTTTTCATTTCGTGGCGTTGCCTCGATGCAAACTCTTCAGGATCATGGTTTCGATGCATCGAGTGGCTAGAAGATTCGATCCAAGATCGAGGCAACGACTACGATTTGGGAAAAATTTTGAAAAATAATATTGTACGACGATTCTCGGTTTTTCGTCTATTTGAAAAATGTGGAAACATTTTTTGAAGCTTTATTTTTATTTTGAGTACGAAAACCTCGTGAAAAAGTATGGGAAATAAAAAGTGAGAGGTTTTTCTATAAAATACAATTTGCAACGAGACTGAGGTTCGTAAAGTCGAGGTCCAACGAAAAATACGATTTTCTATTCACTTTTTGTTTAGTGTCAACAAAACTGGCTGGTTGAACCTTTCGCTGCGTGCTTTGGAGGTGACTCTCGTGAGACACAAAGTGGAGGAAGCTCGCAATATGTAAACATGTTTGCGTTTCGGCTAGTTCGTTTCGAAAGTTGGCCAGGTTCGGTTTCAATCTTATTTCCTCTCGGCAAAAGTATTCAATTGAATAATCGAATTTTTCGTCTGCCCAACGAGTACGTCAAGTATCAGATCATTTTTTTCTCTCGAGCAGTGAAAATCGACGTCGTTCGATACGACAACATCATAAGAATTTCATAAAATTTCGCGATAATATTCTTTAGCATCAAATACGATGACACAATTTTTTTTCTATTTTTTGTTTACATCGTTGTCGAATAATTTGAGTTTTCAATATGCAAAAGATATATCTATATATATGGAAACTCTAGTGTCGAATTACTCGAAAACTATGTAGACAAAAAATCTGAAAAAGTTTGTATATTCATAATTAATACTAAAGTGTATGCTCACGAAATTTCATCAAATTTTAATAATTATTAATTTTCCTATGCTTTTGACATTACAACGTGTTGTGTGTAGCCGTCCTCTTGGCAATGAAGTTTCTTTCAACGTGTAGGATCACGTGACTCTTTCTTTCTGTCTCTCAATGTGCAGTGATTCCCGGTCATCCAGCCGGAACATAAATACATACACATATTATCTCAAGAAGCTCTTTTTCCTATCGTAACGATGGCCAACAATCACGATAGAAAGTAAAAGGCGGGAGAGGAGCTCGTGCTGTTACCTTTATCGGTATATGCTTGGTATGCTTTGCTCTGG
Source organism: Campopleginae sp. 14b (assembly GCA_030522525.1). NCBI lineage: Eukaryota > Metazoa > Arthropoda > Insecta > Hymenoptera > Ichneumonidae > Campopleginae sp. 14b. Next base: position 49,486 of record JAPYYS010000519.1, on the reverse strand, counting down.
CTATGTTTATCTTCGCCATGGCTTCCAAGAGCAGCAATGAATGTATTTCTGCATCGAAGCGTATAAAACGGGGACGAGATTGCCAAAGGAATCTTTTTTTTTTCGTCATTATCAGCTTTTCATTCGGACGGAGCTGGTAACGTTAAAAAGCAACGAGAAATATTTATTTTCATTTATCATTTGTTGTATTTTTTAAATCTTCCAAATTTTGTATTATTTTGAAGTTTGCATCGTTGGAATGCAACGAAATTCTGTTTATTTTTCTCGAGCAGATCTCAAGATTCCAATTAAATATTTGCTCGGGACAATGAAACGAAATTTTGTCACGATCTAAATAAACAATTTTCGCGATTTTTTGAATCGAACCAACAATTATTAGAAAATTGTATTTTTCGTTGGATCCCAGCGCCGCGAACGTTTTTGCTCGGCCTCTTAAATTCTGGGAGATGAATCGAAGATCGAACCGTCGGGACGAAAACGTGAAAAACATTTCGATTCTGTTCGAGCCTTATCTCGAATTTCAATTTCCCCGGAAGGATAAAAACTGCGAAAGAATATCGCTTTCGTTGTCGCGAACCTAACTTTCGCTCTCCGAGCAATCGCGATGTTCAGTTTCAAAAATCTTTACGGAATAAAGCAACAAAATAACTGTCGAGTGTCCCCACAGAGCGTCGTTAATAACGGGAGAAGAGGAGACTCTTCTGGCGCTCCTGCAAAAGTGGGAACAACTACAAACAGCCCGAGGTTGTTCGCAACACTCTAACTGCTCCTAAGCGCGACAGTTATTTCGAGCTAGAAATTTCCCTCAGAATTACACACCGACAACAGTCCAATTAATTACATTGTTTACCACCACGGAAAATGTCAAGCCATCAGCCCAGAATTTAACGTCTGCAGATTTTCTAGAACGGACTAACCGAACGTCCAGCCAACGAGCTCGGATTTCGAACGAAAATTTGCTATTTTCTTTCTTTTTTTTTTAACATTCTTTGAATTTTTTTAATTTTTTTACTCACTAACTAATTAACTGAAATTAAAATTTCATAATTGAATAAAGATTGAACATTTAAAAATAGTATAATAATAATAACAATAACATATATAATATAATCTTGGACCCTGAATTTGGAGGTTCAAAGAAATCTTGCCCATTCCGATTTTTATATAAAACGGCAATAAATAAATAAAAATAAATGAATAAATAAATTTTGAATATTATTTTTGTTAATTTTGGTTATTTTTTTGTTTGTGATGCCGTGGAAGAAAATCGTGCGAAATAAAAGGTGATGGAAGGGAAATCCCGTAATGGCCGAGAGCCTAGATAAAAAAATCATCGACTATATTTGGCACTGAACTATGAAAATTGAAAAAGAAGAAAAAATCTCAGTTTGTCCGAAAAGAAGTCAGGGCCGCGTTGCAAGTATTTGTATGGATAAAATTTCATTCAATTTATTTATCTTTGGCATACGTGAGTGAAACGTGACGAATGAGAATAAAAAGCGAAGCCATCGCGTGTCCCCAAGTCTTTCCATGTTGCTGAATGTATCTTTATATTCACTTGACCGGAAGTAGCCGCGCGAAAATTGCACATTTCCGCAAACTTTTATTTTCACTATTTTTATTATTATTAACCCCCTCCCCGTTATAATTATATTTTATTGCTGTCAATCGTCTTTTCGTTCTGCAACAATAAACTCTTCGTTCCAACTCGCTCCAGTTTTCAAGAATTATCGAAATTGCTATTGAGCGTTAATTATGAGAAAAAGTTTTCTTCGCTCAAGCTTTTGGCAGTCTCGAAATACAAAATAATCACAAAAAAATACGCCGACCCTTCGTTTCCTTCTACGTCGCGAAAAATTTCATTTTTCTCAACTTTTCATTAGTTATCATTTATTTATTATTTATTTTTGCTCATTATTATTATTTCATTTATATTATTAATAATAATAATAAATATAAATAATTAATTTATAAATGGATAATTAATGGTAATTTATTGTTGATATATTATAATATATGAAATATTATATGGAATTTATTAGTAAATAAATAAATTCATGAATAAGTAAATAAATTTATTAACCTTATTATTATTTATTATTCTTCGAGTATTTATTGGCAGAATATGCCCTTGCGGGCTTTTCTATAGATTCCTCCACTGCTAACATTATTGTTTATTAATTCTAATCATTAAAGACATTTTTTGTTGATAGATTTTTGATAAATAATCGATTTTGTTAACAAATAAATTTATTCATTCATGAAAAATGAACAACGTCATGAATAAATCGATCAATTTGTGAATCAATCAATGAATAAATATTCAACAATTTTTCGGTTATCAATAATTTTATAATAAGTGCGCACTTATTAAATTCATTTATTTCTAAAGTTATGTATTCGAAACGCTGAAGATTCTCATGAAAAATGGATAACCTTGTAGCGAACGAAAAATAGCATAATATTAATAAATCAAAACCCCTTAATAACTCATACTTGCATGCTAAAGTGTGCATGTGTTTGTAGGTCGTATATTTAAGTGTAACGTCACGTGTAGAAATTACACCTCTGGAATGACACAAAAGTATACACCGCGTCCAAGTGAATAACGTCTTTGCTTTGATTCCCAAAAAGAAACGGAAGAGAGAGCGCGTGGAGAATGAAAAATAGAGAAAAAAAAGGAGAGGAAGGAGAGGGGCGAGTGCAAGAGAGAAAGGGAAAGAAGAAATGAATGCGATAGTATCATCGAGGCATTTTCTGCAAACAGGCGTATCCGGAAATGAGCGTGAGGAATAAAAAGGAGCATTGTGGGCTTGTCTCGAGAAAATCGTAAACCCGGCAACGTTTGCATTGTATCGGATGAGTACGTAGGAATAAATACGTAACAGATGTCTGATGGGGAAGTGTATAAATAAAAAAGATACGTGGAGCTCGGTGTGTCTAGCTCTCGTGGCCTGGTCCATATTTTTTATGCCCAACCAGTTTCTCTCGCATTTTTTTATAACACGCCAAAACATTTTTTATTCCACTTCGAGCACTTAATTTGGCATAAGAAAGACAATGGTAAGTTTAATGAATTATTTCTTGTGTTAAAATCATCAATTATAATTGCGAGCAATTCCACGTAATGGCTCAATAAAATATCCGCTAAAATAGGGTATTAGAAAGCCGAAAATCTTGGCAGAACTTTTTCTACGTCCCGGCAGAGGCTTGTGTACGCAAAAACATAACGAACGTTGCTGTTTTGAGGCTGAAGTTTGCAACGTTGGGAGGCAACGAAAAATGTTGATTTTTATCGATAAATTGTTCAATTTTTAAAATGATCCAAATTTTTCGAGTCGATCTATTTTTCTAGGGCAACAACCGATCGTTTTAAAATTGCAATTTAATTCTGAATATAAATGATGGGCTTTGGCGATGAAAGAAAATGGTTTTCGTTGCATTTCAACGATGCAAACTTCAACGTCATCGAAAAATATATATTTTTATTAATGATTTGTTGAATTTTTTTAATGATCCAAATTTTTCGAGCCAATATTTTCTCTGGGGGCAAAAATCGATCGTTTTAAAATTTCAATTTAATTCTGAATATAAATGATGGTCTTTGGCAAAGAAAATTACGAATAACGTTGCATTCCATCGATGCAAACATCAACGTCATAATACCGTTGAATATACAATTATAAAACGATCGGTTTTCCGCCCCAGAAAAATATATATATGCTCAAAAAATTTGTATCATTTAAAAAATCAAACAAATTATAAATAAAAATGACTATTTTTCGTTGCATTCCAACGTTGCAAACGCCAGCATCAAAAATCACATTCCATCACTTCATACTTACGTAAAAATTCGAAAAACTTTTCTCCTCATGTATTTCTGATCAGTTTTCACTTATTTGGAGAAACTCAAAGTGTCTGATAGTACGTACAGTGCTGCACTTGTGATTAATTGCTCAAGCCATAAAGGATAATGGGTTGAACATGGTGATTCACCCCCACAGCTCTAATGACCGAATTATTGGACTTCCTTGTCGTTATTTTCGACATAGTTCGTCTTTGGGTATAGAAAAATAACAAACGATATGTTTGTGTATGAGAATTAATTAGATTGTGTAGGCCGGGGTCAAATGCGATAGGAGGTGACAGGTAAAAGCACGGAAAGGCAGGCAGAGCGTGATGCCGGGCATTGTCTGACTCGTGTACACGACTGGTACGTTGCTCAAGTGGTTTGTTTCCACGCTTTCGTGGCTTTCGGTAGAACGAGCCTACTCTCTGTACTGCGCGTTCTCGATCCGCCGTAAACACGCCGCGCGTTACGAGAACAAACACTCAAACACACACACACACACACAACACACATAAATGTATATATTTATTTATATATATGTGGAGAGTGCATAGAGAGACGGAGAGAGGGGAAGAAAAAATTGAGGAGAGCAGAGACTAGAGCACACGCTTTATAGCCTATGATACATGCTCCCGCGTCAAGTAGACTGCGTAGAAAATTTTATTGTAACACTGGAACACGCGTGCGTCTCGCTATAATCTCATTACACTAATATACGTCATATATATATTCTTTATACAGGGTGAGCCAGTTTGGTGGAAGAAAATTAGAGCTCGGGAATACAAAAGTGTTGAGGAGGCAATTTTTTTTAGGTAGAGTGCTTTCTGAACGATGTTCAATCGTATGGATGCGAGTCGGTGTTTGAACGAAAATCTTTGTTTTCTTTGAGAAAAATCGGTATTGGTATTTGGAATTTAATTGAAATCATACAACGATCGGTTTTTGTGCCCGGAAAAATATATCGGCTCGAAAAAATTGGATCATTTAAAAAATCAAGAAAATCGTCGATATCGGGAATTTTTTTATCGATTTTTGTTTATTTTTAAATAAATGTTGAAATAAAATTATTACGTTTTATTTTATTAAATTCAATTTGAGTGATTCAATTTTATTCGAGTGATCAATTTTTTTTTAGTATTAAGGTTTGAGTAATTAAATTTTATTAAATTATTTTATTAAATTATTAAATTATTTGTGAATAAATAAAAATAGTTTTTATTTATTTATTTATAAATACTATTGCCAAAGAAAAATGAGAATTTCATTGCGCTGCAACGATAAAAACTTCAAGGTCATTGAAAATCGCCATTCTCGAATTTTCATCGTTGGAATTCAACGGAATTGGAATTTTCTTGTGCAGAGCTCACAATTCTTAGTAAATACATGGCCAAGACAATGAAACGATCATTTTCGAAAATTCAATCGAAAAATTGGTACGAAAAATATCATGGTTTTCGAAATGAACAAAAAATAAATAGAGAAACGGTTATTTCGTCAGGCCTCAACGTTGCGAACGTGAGGGTCATCGTGGTTACTCTTGGACGTCGCGTTGAAGAGTAACATTCCGACTTCTTTGTCTCACCGTGTACACAACCGCGTACGAAGTAAATAAAGGAGGAATATCGGGATCGGAGATGGCGAGATTTCTCGTGGCTCGATCTTTACCCCCAAGAATCTCCGTTTTTTTCTTCATCTTTGTTTAATCTTAAAGTAGGCCTATTTAATTGTTGTTACTAAATGTGGAACGTGCGATATTGTTGCGCAGAGTATCGCGCAGCACGTACGACTTAAATAAATTAACATTATCGCTCGTAATATACTCGGCGTAATTGTTTCTCTCAGGCTCGATAGTTTTTTTTCCTTATTCCTTGTTCGAGCGGTTGCTCGTTAGTTGCTCGTCAATGAAAACCGCGGCTCGGGGTAAAAAGGGAAGAGGAATGCATAAGAATTTCATTTCCCCCCTTCCCGCGTGTCCGGGACACTCGTTATTTCCGTAATTCGGAAATATCATCGCGTACCTTTCGAAAGTTCGAATTATTTTTATTAGCGCGCTCGCGGCGCGCGTAAGGCCGCGCAATAAAATTAAAAAAATATATATAATTACGATGATTAATGGGCTTTCGTTGGAATTGACGTGTAGAAATGAGCGTGACACGTGTCGGCGAATCTACATTCCTCTCCAAATTATCAAGTCACTTTTTTTTTCGTCCTCGCGGTTTTTAGCTCTCGGCTTATGCAAATATCGCGTTTCGAGTACGAAACATCGAAAAACTCGAGTTGGGTTGAACTTTCTACGATTCTCGGGCCTGCACTTTCGTTTTGAAAAGAAAAAAAAAAATTTTTTAAATGCAAACATCGAAGCCTGATTGAGAAAACGAAAAAATGAGCTAGAGCCGCGCGGAACATTAACCTCAAAATCGACGGAACGAAATTGCCGCGCAGAAATACATTCCGCATCAATGCAGAATCGATTTATTCGAAAATCCTTCATCGAACGTTTTAAAAAACGTTTAACTTCCTTGGAGGAACTGAGAAACGCGGATAAAAATATTTACTCGCCTCGCTCGAGCCAGCTGCGTATACACAAGGAATTATTTTCAAATATGCTCTCCATTATTGCGTGATGAAATTCAATTCAGACGCCATTTCTCGGTTCCCTCGATTTTTCGAAACTTTTGACTAATCTATCTCGCCATTAACTTTCTATATTTTTTCGTATGCCGCAAAATTTCTTCGAACATTTTGAAATTACAGAAAAACGTTTCAATCAAATAAAAATGATAAATTATTAATAGAAATTGATATTTTTCGTTACAAACTTGAGCTTAATTTTTTCAAGGCTAGGAACGAGCAGCGCGAGAGCCCAAATCTCGTTATTTCGTGAGATAATCTGAATTTGCCCTTGAAAATAATTCCATGCATGGAAGAATCAAGCCCGACGAGTTCGCGACGAGAAACGTTTCAATAAAATCAAGATTTTTGGCAAAATCGTGTTTTCGAACGATCTCGTCCGAATGAAAAATGGCGACCCTTTCGATTTTGACAAAATGTCAAGAAAAAAGTTGAATGTCGTCGGCGGTCGAATAATAAAAAATGGTAAGGAAAAACTAACCTCAAGTTTGGATGCGTATTCCTCGGTGAGAATTTCGCTCTGTCTGGTGAGTTCCTGATTTCTTTCGAGAAGAGCTTTGCCAAGTTCGGCAGCGAGAACGAGGTCTCTTTCGCGTTGTTTGAGCTGTTCGAGTGGATCGGCAGGGGAGTCTTCATGATCGAGAGAGTTTCTTCGTGCTTGGAGATCGGAGATCATGTCTTCGAGAGCGTAGGGCTCGACGTTGTTATCTTTTCTCGGTAGCATTCTCGCGAAGTGTCAAAATGTATGGGAGAGTGTTTGGTTTTTCATGCCGGAAATGGGGGATGGGAGAAGTCGCGTTGTGAAGCGATATGATGAATGAGAGGCAAGAAGAGAGAGAAGGAAATAAATAAGAAAAGTATAACGTAAGAGCGTCTTGGTATGGCGCGTCACGCGAAACAGGTGGCTTTGTGTACGTAATTGAATTGGTGCGTCAGAAAGAAGCGAGGCGTCGTCGCGCTCGTTCAGTTGGCCATGTCACTCGCAGTTTCTAGTCAAATTTGCACACACACACGCACACACGCACACACACGCACACACTTGAGTTTTATATCGAAGCAATAGAGATGACGAACAACGGTGTCGCGGAGCAGTCGAGGAGAAAGAAGGAAAAAAACAAGCGCCAAGTATTGTGATAAATATTTGATTGGATCGGTCGATCGAATTTGTGCGTATTGGTGAATAATCACGTAGCGATGTGAGCCGCTTATCGGAAAGCGAGATTATCGACTATATACACGACGATCACAATGGTTTAGAGGAATTGAAGGTGACGCGTGGCGACCTCTGGTGTCGAAAACCGGAAAATAAATGAAAAAAACAATAGACACTAGCGCGCGACTCTGCCACGTGCGAATCTCTCATCACACAGCTGACTTTAGCTTCTCGCCCTGTGTGCTGCGGCGGCTCGGTGATGCTTATCGGGAGCCGTGAAAGAGTGAACTTGCGGTAACTAAGTTCGTCTGCGTCCTCACCTCGTCCTCGACTCGACGATCGATCAACCATTCCTATGCCGCTCCGCACCCGCACAATGGCGGCAGTTTTTTTTTTAGCGATGAGCGTCAACCGCGGAATAAATAAAAAATTGTTCGGGCGCGAGGCTCGCCAATTATTCGTTTGCTCGAAAAATTCATTAACAAGTTTGTTCTCTTTATTCGTATTCGTGCGCGCGGTCACGGTCTCGCGCTCCAGTCGCTACGAATCGGAGTCGCCGCGATTTAGAAGAAATAATAGAGAGGATGAGAAAAAAAAGCGACGAAAAAGGAGGATAAGGAGAGCGGAAGTCACGGGTAGTTTACGAACTCGGGTAAAGCCCGACGCCGGGAGAGCCCGCCGCGCGCGCGAAGGGGCTTGTTCGCCGCCGCGCTCTCGTTACGAGCCTCGTGCTCCTTCCATCAAATCCACGCACCTATACACATGTATATATATTTTTTTTACGTCGGCTCATATATGCACGGCGGATAGACTTGCAATATTTATTATTCGAAGCTGTCGCGGTGCTGTATTATATATCGGAACGATCGAAATACAGACTGGGAGATTCGATCGGTACGATGATCAATAAAAAAACACATGTATACGTTCGGCCGCACTTGTTATTAACTCCTTCGGCATCGATTACACATGTCTTCACTTTATTCAATTTATTTATTGTATTTTTTTTTCTTTTTTTTTAATCAACACGAACGTCGACGTCGTCGACGGCGCCGATTGTTTTTAATCTTCTTCAATTCACCGTCGCTATCTCCCTCGTCAAAACACAAATATTCCATTATCGAACTGCGGTCTCGAAAACACGCGCACAAACCTTTTAGTCGGATCGAAAATTGATAAACTCATTACGAACACACCCTAAGATTCACCCTCGATTTTATGACGTTTATCAATTTCTTCGTGTGTTCGAGCGAACAAACCGAAATGTTGAATCGGGGATATAAACACGGAGCAAAGAAATAGGCGCGCGCGCGACCAGCACCGCGCTCGGCCAGGTAGTGACTCACACGCGACTCGCCAAAGAGCGCGATGCCTGCGAGCAGCCGTGGTGGGAAATAAATATTACGGAATAACTCGGCGTGCCCTGCTCCCGGAACGCTCGACTCTACCCCCCTACTCCTTCGAAGGCGAGAGAGAGAACGTTCAACACCGTCACTTTCCTTCTCTCGACTCACAAACACACACACACACTACACCTGTGTGTTCGCCGTTGCGGTAGATACGGCGCGCGACAATGGAACGCTAATTTATTGTTGATTGCGCGATCGAAAAAGTTTGACGTTAACTCTGCACATCATATAGAACGAAAGGTTAAACTTTCCCACGCCGAAAACTGCTGTTATTCCTTTGTTTTTGCGGAATATTTTTCATTGAAATTTAAATCGTTGTTTTATTTATAATCGTGATTTTTTGCTTTAATTCTGTAACGTGGTCGCGTTGAATAATTAGGACATTTTTCAATGCCGTTTGCGTGGATATCGTTTTGAAGAAATCTGCTAACGTTGCAATACGATTGACCGTTTAATTTTTCGCCTATAAACAAATTAAAATTCGTGCACGCAAGCGTCGAGCGCTCTCAGCGTCCGCGACCTCTCTGTCTGTCTTTGTCGCGCTCGCGGCCACCGCGCGTACCCTCTCCTCCCCCCACTCTGTCACGGCCGAACATTCCCCCCACTCCTTTGGCGCACTGAGGTGAGTTCGGAGCACCGTTGAGTGTGGGAGGGACTGCTGTACGGCGCGAGGGTTGCTGGGTACGAAACGTATGAGAACCGCCACGGGCCCCCGTCCCCTTTTGTTTTCTTCTAAAAATTTAGTCAGCGCAAAAACTCCGCCATTATTTTCACCTCATTCGAATTCGATTCTCTACTGTTCATTCCGTTCGTTCGAGTTCGAGAAATTCCGAAAACTTTGTAGGGATGAATGTTTAACCAAAAAATTTTGTTCATTGACGACTTTTGTGTCGTAATTAGGGAAAATAATGAAATTTTTCGATTCGACGATTTGCGAACATTAGGAATCGGAATCGCGGACGTTTCTCGAACGCAACGACTCTAATAACGTTCGAATTCATTTGGCATTCGTAATCTTAACGCGGATCTATTCGACTTTACGTAATTTATAACGAAACTCTTGTGGTAATAAGTAATTGGCGCAATATCATTTCCTCCCCTCCCCCTCTCTCTCTCTCTCTCTCTCTCTCTTTCCCTGCTCTGGCTCTGTCCCTCTCCCGCTTAAAGCGATGACAAAATTCTCGGCTTTTTCCTTTGTTCCAAACTTTTCGCTCGGACATTGAAACAAGAACGATTCGCTCCGACAAACGCGAACTATGGTACGTTCGTTGGCGTTGGCCGCCAGGTGAACGTCACCGGCCAATACCCGTTCAGTTTACACACACACACACGCGCGCGTCGACTTTTATCTCACTCCCCCACTTCTCTGTGCATGCTCTTTGTTTTTCCATCCCCTTTACAAACACCGTACATCGCGATTCACTACTTAGAGACGAAAACTATCACGCACATCAACGCACGCAGTTTCGCATCGCTTTTTATGGTTAGGAAACTTTGAAGATGTTTCACGTGAGAATTATGTTAATTCGATTGAAATTCTGCTGTTGGGGCTTTTTGAATCTTCGCTATTCATTTTTTCCCACCTCCACGACTCGGATCGATGAAAAATCGATCAGCTCTCTTTGGATTCTATCAAATCTCCGAAAACTGGAATTTTTATCTACCAACGTGTTTGTTTACTCATACCGTATCTGCTGACAAGGAATGATAAAAAATCGAATTACTGTGATTGCGAAAAACATATATAGAAAATGCAACGATTCGTGACGAGCTTCGTTGTATTGACGATAACCTCCAAGCCTGTCTTTTCAATGTCCGAATTTTGCGACCTATTTATCCCGAGTTATAGAAAAAAAAGACCCGGCTTGTCTTGTATTTATAAAAGAAGAGAAGAATTAGACATTTCGAAACGTAACCCTACTTTTTTCATCGGGATTATTAATATCCACGTCTCATAGTATTCTTTCGATAAAACGTTACATTTTAGGGCCAAGAAAAAATATATACTACGCGCGTAGGCAAAGTGGATGAGGGTCGTTGTCCCAGGCGACGAGAAAATACACAATCGGCGTACTGTATATCGCGGGGTGACTGTAAATGAGCGAGGCCAAAAGGACGAGTTTCCGCAAGAATCATTAAGCCGTACAGAGATAATTACGAACGACGAAGCTTTGAATCGTTGAACGGTAGTTTGAAGAGAAAAAAAAAGGAGTTTCGTGGATTATTTTTCGAATCAGGTGTTTTTCTTTCGTATTATTGGAACGCGGAGTGCAGCAGAGAGGGTAAAAATTGAAGCGTCATGGCGTACCGACAAGCCCAGCCGGTGCAGGATGAGGTCGAGCTCGAGACGATGGCCGAGGCCGAACTGTCGCGATTGAAAAGACAATATAGAATAATGGAGAACGACAGAGTAGCATATGCGGACGACGCCAAACTGCAGCTTCGCAATCAACAAAGCATGATCGTTCGCCTCGAAACCGAAAAGGCGGATCTTGTTTTGGCTATAGGGGCAGCCAAGTCGCGAAGTAACAGTCGCAAGGACGAAATGATGGACGAAAGGCTCAAGTGTCTTTTGGCTAAACGCACGAAATATATCGAAATGATTGAGAGCGAGAGACAGCAGATTCACGAATTGCAGGAACAGATCATTAAGGTATTGTGTGTTCGTGGGTACTGAACGGTGCACCGCGAATTCTCAGCTGCGCCGGTAAAGCGGCGAGCCAAATTATCAAGCGTCGATAAAGCAGAGCGCCTTATTTTTTCGGCCCCCACGGTCTATAGGTCTCGAAAGAAGTGACCGCGTCGCGAACATCGATTCGAACTGATTCCGAATCCAAAGAAAAAACCACGAAACAGGAGAGTTTCGTTTCCACTCTCGAAAATCGTCTCGACATGTCGATCAAACGATTTAATCTCCTCGTTGCTGACAACGCTCGGTTGCGGAAAAAAATCGATAGTCTGCTGAAAGAACGAGCTCAGTTCAATGCTCAGTGGTCGAAAATAATTGGGCAACTAAACACTGGAAAAATGATTATCAACGATCTCATCGAACAGGCTACCGTCACGTTTAATCAAAGAGACGAAGAACTCAACAAGATACATGCCCTTCGCGAAAGGTCAAACTTTATAGTATGCTTTTGACATTGTCGATTCAAAACAACCACTTGACACCAAATAAGTCGCGACTGCACTCATTTTTTTGCTACTTAGGTGATTACATATTTTTCTAAATGGACCAATTTTTCGATGACGTCAGATTCGTAGTTGTGAAGGCAAAATCGTTGTCCAGTTCAGCCCGTTTTTTCCTAAAATTCATTTTCCAGACCATCTGCGATTAATATACAATAAATTTGGTTAACAAAACAGGGGAGCTCGAGATTTGAAGGCTCACACTTCGGAGATGTGCGAGCTGCAGCGAACATTAGACAACGAGCTTAAGCTCCAGGAATTTCTCGGTGTGAAAGGTCAGTATCGGCAAATGGCGGATTTGGATGCAAAAAAGGAGGCTGAGCGTCAGGCAAAGAAGGAGGAAGTGCGCAACAGTGTCTCTGTCTACACGAACATTTTGAAGCACGTGAAGCAATTCACTGGCAAGTTGAACTTTTCCTACTCTTTTCCTGTTTCCCATTCATATTTACATGGTGGAGGAAAGATTTTTCTATACACGAAATTATGCAATTCATAGGCGAGGAGGAAATCGATAAATTAACGTCACACTTCGTCAAACAGGAAGAGGAGAATTTCGCGCTTTTCAACTACGTCAACGAACTCAACGACGAGTTAGAGGGTCTGCAGTCCAGAGTCGCACAGTTGAGATCGGCCATTGACGAAGCTCGAGCTCTCAATGTTCACAGAGGCAATCAGCAGGCCGAAACGCTCGAGAAAATATCGAAGCAACTTGAAGAACAGACTTCTTTGGCGAACGAAGCCGAGAAAAACCTCGCAGAGGTGATAATAATAATTTTGAATGTTTATTTCTCAATTAACACATAAAGCATATACAGGGTGTCCGAAAAGTGATGTCAGATTTCTGCACAATTGGGTAGACCGTGCAATTTTGAACGGAAAAGTCCTGAGCCATTTTCGCGTCAGACTCACGGTTACGTAATTATAATGATCAAAGCCCGTTCCACCGGAGTTTCCCTTGATCATTGAATAACTAAGCAACGGTTCGGCGGACACAAAAATCGCTGAAGATTTTTCTTCCTGGAATCGTGCGCTCTACCCAACGGCGTTAAATTCTGATATGACTTTTCGGACACCCTGTACATCGATTTTCGTCTTGAACCGGTTTTGGGGCTAAATATTTGGTAAAAATTCGATAAAAAATTCTAAAACCTTTCTCTATCCCTACAAATGCATTTTCCCTCGTTCTAGTGCAACGACGTGCTCCAAAAACTCTTGAAAGGTATCGAAACGCTATTCAAGGCAGTGCGATGCGATAATTCACCGATCCTCGACTTGCTCGGTGACAATTCAAACGTCACGATGAACAACGTAATGCTCTACCTCGGAATAATCGAGAAAAGAATCACCGACATGTTCAACAAAGTTCACTGGGTCGACTTCTCAACAAAGAGCGACACGATTCGCCTCGATGAAGAGAAAAAACCGCAACTGAAGGTCACTCCTCTTCCTCAAATCGTACCGAGCCAACCTTGCTCCCTGTAAGTTTTCCTCTCCAATTTTCCTTCTCCCCATTACAAAGTTTCATTCTGCATAGTCAAGGAAAATGAAAAAAACGTTGAAAATCGCAACACTCCTCGGATTTAGAAATTCGAGACAAAAAATGCTCCATATTTTTACTTATTCCGCTCTTTCCCGCTTCCTGACATCCCATAATTGAATGATTTTCATTAAACTCGAGGTGTGTCGAGAAAGAAGAAATGCAATACGTTTCCGAGGGCCCGGAACCGCCACTTACAAGAGACGAGGCTATCGAGAAGTTGGAGACAACACTTATGGAGGATTGCTCCGAGCTTATTCATAACGTTTCCGGTTGCCACTTGCCTGCTGCTCGAAAAATCATGCAGAAACGTTACCAGTAGCCAGTCAATGTATTTTCAATATATTTGTATTCACTAATCACAAAGCCTAAAGTGAAAGATCGAAAAATCGTCTCAAAAAATGAAAATTGCAATTTTTACGTTCGTATAAATGTTCGAGTGCGACAAAATCGAGATTGTGGATTTGAAATTATTCCTCAAGCTGAACGTTCGTTCGGCTTGAATTTACGAAACCGAGGAATTCATCAATGCAGATTTTTTTCTTGCTGCTTTAGTTATTTTCTTGAGCTCAACGATTGTTCGTTTTATATGAACCAGTTGGTTCTCCACGTCCTCCTGGTCAACTTCAATCGGATATCCTTTGCGTTTGCACAACTGTTGATACATATTCCAACAGCAAAACTTGACGCGTGTCAACTCGAGGTTCTTTCCAGCTGCTGTCGCTTTTATTCGTGAAACGATCGTTTCCCATCTCAACGCTTCTGCCTTTGCACGCTCGTATCTTCCCTGCAGAAGGGCCAATTCGTTGTTCAGGTCCACGAGCATTTCACCCTTTTCTTCCGTCATGTGTTGCTACACAAAATCCCAATATATTTTTAGGCTTTTACTACAATTTTTCGGTCATCATTGCCATTTATTTTTACCAATTTAATTGAAAGATCCGAAAAGAATGGAAGAATTTTAAACGAAACAAGTTTTTCGCTATTTTCGTGTTATCTATAAATTGAAATTTTCGAAAAAACGTTTTTTTCATGGAATCAAAAGAATCTTTCATTTTTAAAATGTAAATTCAATTTTTTTCGAATTTATTTCCAAAATGGAATATTTTTCAATTTTTCCATGTTTAAAATTAAAATTTTTCAATTCAAAATTGAAAAATTAAAGTTTTTTAAATTTAATTAGGAAATTTGAAATTTTCCAAATTTAAATTGAAATAAATTAAATTTTTTTTTAATTTATTTTAAAAATTTTCAATTTTTTAGCGAATATCAAGAAAATTATACCATTTCTGTGCCAGTGCGTTCAAGCGCCTCGAGGTTTTGATCCTGATGTTGAGCTAGGATGTTTCTTGCCTCCACGAGGCTTTCGTACCTGTTGAAAATCTCTCCGATGTTCTGGAACTCTGCACCTGTCTCGTTTACCACTGCATCCAAATAGTTCTGATATATTTTGTACTCTTGGACTTTTTCTTTCATTCGTTCCTTTACAGCTGTGATGGACTCGATTTCTTTGGTTAACTCGTCGATCTAAGCCAGGGGCATACATTTATGAACAAGGCTGGCAATTATAGTAATTTTAATTTGTCATGAAACTAATTAATCCTCTAAGAACTGAAGGATTTCACTTAAAAGATAAATTTGTAACACTTTGTTTATGATTTTACTAATTTAATGAATGAATTGAATAATTTATTATTTAATGAGTTTTTTTTTAAAAATAATTAATTAAATAATTGATTGATTTAATAATTCATTATTCACTTAATCAAACGTATTATATTTTATAGCAATTAAAATGAAAGTTATGAATGGGCGAAACAAAACACTTGCTTGTTCGTGACACTTGATTCGACGTTCCTTCTCTTCGGCGATTTTGTGTTGAGCTCTTTCACGCTTTTCGTCATTCTCCTTGACGAATTTATTGAATTTAATGAGGGATTGTCGCAAAAGTTCTTCTTTTCTTCGCAGATCGAGCCATTCCTTGGTCATGACATTTCTTTTTTTATCGCGTTCAAGTTTCTTTTCTTTGAGATCGTTTTCCGTTTGACTTAATTGTCGTTGACATTCCACCAGTTCCGCCGCTGGATTTATCCTTGCTACGTCCCATGGCGGGTATTTTCTGCCGAGAGATTCACGTATCCATGATTTCCCGGTCAAAAAAATCTCTGAACACTCCCCCCAACCGCTCAAGATTCTATTTACCTCAAACTTAGATTTTGTGCCTTCGAGGCGTAGAATTCTTTAACCAATTCTTCAGGATCTTCCGTTATTATCGGACGATGTATAAAATTCTGGGATTTCTTCTCCGTAGAATTCATTTTCGCTGATGAAACAACTTTCACTGCCGCGCGTTGAACTGCGAATAGGGAACACTGATTGATCGATCAAACTTTTGCCGCCTGCGGTCTGGCTTGTGTGTCACATGGACATGTAAACACATTTCTAAGAAATCGCGGCAAGCGTTCGCAGATGCGCATCGCACGAGAAGTGTCGTGCACCGACTGCCGGGGATAAAGAATCATCATAATGAACCACTCGATCGCATTATCATCGATGCGGAAAACACCGACGTGTTTCCCTCCATAAATATTATGCAAATCGATACTTTTCGATTAACTTTTCGAATAAAATATGTAAATAGAAATAAAACAAAAGAAATGGCTGCTGCCCAGTCGTGCCAACATGAACAGCAGTCACCGGCAAAACTCCCTGCAACTCATTTGGTGGTTTCATGGGGACAAAAGAAACGACATTTCAATTTACAGGGTTTGCCAAACTGGGGAGAACAAAAAAAAATGGCGACACAGTTTATCTGCGGCTGCTACGCGAACTCGTAGTCGAGTTGAATCCCCGGCTGCATTATAAATATCCGTGATTCCTTCGTTAACCATGTCATTTTCATGAAAGTTAAAAAAACAACTCGGACTCGTGAATCACCAGTGTTTTCCAAACCGATGGAGCTTGTTTTCCGATTTCTCAAATAAACTTACGTGCTGCACTTAAAAGTCAACCAGTTTCGTGCGCGCGTGTGTGTGTGTGTGGTATACGTTTCTGACAGCGTGTACGCAATGGCCGATGATTCCCCCACGGTCCCGAGAAGGCGTCAATTGGTAAACAAAGCATTTTTTTTCCAAAATTCATTCATAACCTTAATCTTTGTACATAACCTCACTTCTCACGACAATGTTGTGTCGTTTGGAAAAAAAAAAAATCCTCAACTGCTCGCAATTCGTCGAACACATCGTCAAACATAAAATTTCCGCTGAACAAAAATTGCCATGATAAAAATTAAAAATTCGATAAAAATCGATCGAAAATAAAGTTTCTATTTTTGAATTAAAAAAAAAAAATCAACAACGAGAATTCGAATTAAAAAATCGGTATTTGCAGCGCGAACGTACGCGCAAACTGTACACCGATGACTGGACCATCGGAGACGAAGATATCGAAGGCAGGCGGAGTTTTCAACTCGACGAAAAAATCGAGTGCGAGAGATACAATCTCGAAAACTTTTCTGGACTCTTCAGAGAAATGAATGGACCGGAACTGAACCTTTCGTACCTTCAAAAACACGGCCTTGCAATACCGCTCCTTTTCAGAGACAAGACCGGTCTCGGCCTTCGAGTTCCTAGTCCTAATTTCACCGTCAACGACGTTAGGACTTGCGTTGGTAACTTGAATCTTTCCAATTACAAGTTTGCAGTCATGAAAAATACAAATAAAAATGATTCTGAAGTTCACAGCATTGTCGTCCAGCAAAAAAATACTTTTTCCATTGATTTTTCGTTCTATTTCAAAAACCATGACAATTCTCGTGCCGATTTTGTGTTTTGAGACTATTTTTGCAATGAAATTCTTTTTTTTTGTCAAAGTCAATTTCATATGTTCAGAATCGAATTGCGATTATAGGACAATTGGTTTTTTGCCCCAGAAAAATGAATCGGTTAAAAAAATTTGAGCGTTTAAAAAATTGAACAAATTGTTAATAAAAATCGATATTTTTCGACGAGGTTGAAGTTTGTATCGTCGGAATGCAACGAAATTCGTTTTTTTGTTTGCCAAAGCCCATTATTTATAGTCAGGATTCAATCACGATGATGAAATGATCGATTTTTGTCCCCAGAAAAATATATCGGCTTGAAAAATGTGTATATTTTGAAAAATTAAACAAATTACTGATAAAAATGAATATTTGCGGAACTTCAGTCTCATAGGATCGATTGAGAAAAAGAAACTTGGGAGGTTGAATGAAATATAACAAATAAAACTGTCGACAGGGTCTAAGAGAATTCTGGACGTGATGGACGTGAATACTCAGAAGAACGAGGACATGAGTATGAAAGAGTGGCAAAGATATTACGAGGATTTGAGCAAGGATCGTTTGTTGAACGTTATTTCGTTGGAATTCAGTCACACTAAGCTCGAGAATTACGTGCAATCGCCAACAGTGGTAAGGCAAGTGGATTGGGTGGACGTAGTGTGGCCGAGGCACTTGAAAGAGGCGCAAGTGGAGGCAACAAACTTGCTCGAGGATATGATGTACCCAAAAGTACAAAAATATTGTCTCATGTCGGTGAAAGGTTGTTACACTGATTTCCACGTGGATTTCGGTGGAACAAGCGTTTGGTATCACATCTTACGAGGCGGTAAGATTTTCTGGTTGATCCCACCGACGGAGAAAAATCTTGCGCTCTACCAAGAGTGGGTACTCAGTGGAAAACAATCGGACGTTTTTTTCGGGGACATGGTCGATCGTTGCGGAAGAATAAATCTCACTGCGGGCATGACACTTTTCATTCCTACTGGCTGGATCCACGCCGTCTATACGCCCCAAGATTCCCTCGTTTTTGGCGGCAACTTCCTCCACAGCTTCGGCATCGAGAAACAACTCAAAGTCGCTCAAGTCGAGGAACACACCAAAGTCCCACAAAAATTCCGATATCCCTTCTTCACGGAAATGCTCTGGTGGGTTTATCTATTATGTTTTTTTTTTTTTCTCAAACAATAACCAACTGCGATTTTTTATCTTATTATTATTATTATCTCTACGATTCCATGCAATCGTTACAATTATAAAAATTATTACAATTGTTACAATTATAAAAATTATAAGAATTATAAAAAGTTACTTTAATAATATCAATAATAAATATTTTAAAAATAAAAAAAATTAGAGAAAATCGCATCAACCGTAAAGACTGAATAATTGGAGATTTTTATGTTTTATTTTTCTCTAGGTACGTCCTGGAAAGGTACGTTCACGTCCTTCTCGGTCGGAGTCATTTGGACATCCCGGAGAATCAACGTCAACACGCGACCGTTGATACTAAGTCGGATTCTCATCTTCATCTCACACCTTTCGAGCTCCATGGCTTGAAATCGATCGTCATGTATCTCCACTCGTTGCCATCGACGAAAAAAAATGTTCCCGAATTGATCCGCGACCCCGTCGCCTTGATCCACGACGTCCGGTGTCTCGTCGAGCAACACAGACACGACAGCCCGGAGGCCGCGGTTACGGGAACACCGATTCTACCACCGCCTCCCCCTCTCACTATCGCCGAGCGAGTGAGTCCAAATTTTTTCGTATGAAAACAAAAATTTTGATTTATTTTATTAAAAAATTTGTTTATCTAGAAATTGAAAAAAATGGTCTATAAATTGATTTTGAAAAAAATTAAAATTTCTTTTTAATCAAGAAATTAAATCCAAGCGGCAAGTCATTTTCGTGCGTTTTTTTTAAATATAAAAATTCACGAAATTGCGTTAAAAAATGAAATTAAAAAAAAAACGACGTGGTTGTCGTTAATGGCGAATAAAAATTGTCGAATGCTTCAGGAACGATTACGAACGAACCCGAAGAAAAATTACACTAAGGCGATTAGCAACGCGAATGAGAAACCGGAAGGAGGAAAATCGAGTTTTCCTAGGAGAAGGCGAACTCGGTGCAAGAAATGCGAAGCTTGTACGAGAACGGACTGCAGCGAGTGCGCTTACTGTCAGGACATGGTCAAGTTCGGTGGGAGCGGTCGAGCCAAACAAACTTGCTTGATGCGACAGTGTCTCAGGCCCATGCTGCCTGTTACCGCTGCATGCAAAGTCTGTCGACTCGATGGTTGGGGCCAACAACCAGCCTCTCTCATGGGTAAGTTTTTTCACATTTTTGGAAAAAATCAGATTCAGAATTTACTTGCCGGAGGCAATCGACGATTCCGGGATTTTGTCAACTCTAAAATTCAGAGTCGATTGAAAAAGTATGAAAAATTCTATTTTATTGACCCTTCGAGTACACACTGGGTCATTTTGACCCCAACAATTTTTTGGCACCGATTCCTCGGCATTTAACGGCGTCGAACGTTTCGGTATTTCAAAATTGATTATTTTGGTTAGTAATATGAATAGTTGAATAATAAATGCGGGAAACGATTAATTTTCATCTTTCTAGTACACACTGGGTCATTTTGACCCCAATAATTATCTTTCACCCAATTTTTGGCATTTTATTATCGTCATCGTCAAAAAGTTTATATAAGAATTCATATTTTCCGGAATACAACGATTTGAGAAACTCCTTGGGTCACATTGAGCCAAGATGCTCAACTATAAATTCTTTGTTGTGTGACAATTTCTATTTGTTTATTCGTAACGCAATGATTGATCGAATTCCCAGGTAAACCAACGCCAGGTACGCCGTCGAGTTTGATGGAATGTTCCGTTTGTTTCGACATTGCTCATCCGGAATGCGTTGGCGTAGATTCCCAGAGTATTGCGGTGAGCGAGGACTTGCCAAACAGCTGGGAGTGTCCGGAATGTTGTGAGACCGGAAGGAACTTGGATTCTCGTTCGCGACAGGGTAAAGCTCGAGCTCGAAAAGTTTCGGTCTCGAGCGCCGCTTCCTCGGCTCCGACTACGGATTCCGAGAGGGCGACGACGCCCAGTAAAAGGCCGAGACCGGATCCCAATGAGGTAAAGAATAATATTCTTTAACGTCAATAACCATGACACACATTTTTTTTCTATTTCTTATCTTCACACTTGTCGAATAATTATGCGAATCGCTCGAAAACCGTGTAGAAGAAAAATCTTGAAATTTTTTGAATATCCGTATTCGAAACTGGAGCCTATGCTCAGGAAACTTCATCAAATTCTAATAATTCACCGAGTGACCGATCCTTTGGCGATTGGGTTTCAGGAAAATAGGTTATTTCGATTTTTAATTGGATTTGAATACAAAATTTGCGAAACGATTAATTTTTACGCTTCGTGTACACACTGGGTCAATTTAAGCCCAAAAATGTTCTGCTACCGATGGTTTGGCGTTTGGAAATTCAGGACAATCGGTTATTTCGATTTTTCTACATAGGTGTCGAAAAATTTGAGTTTACGATATGCAAAGGATATACCTATATATATTTGAATGCTATGCATGTACACTTTAGTATTGAATTTCTCGAAAATTATGTAGAAGAAAAATCTTAAAAAAATGGTATATTCATAATTAATACGAAAGAGTGTGCTCAGCGAATTTAATCAAATACTAATAATTTTGAATTTTCCTTTTTTTAACATGGCAACATTATTGTGCATAGCCGCGCTCCTTAATCGATAATTAATTGAATTATAAAGAGAATATTAAATTGCAGACCTGGAACGAGCGAGAACCAGCGGAGGGAGAGCACCGAACGGCATTGCGAAGTCAATTGGCGGTGCAGTTGATAGGTTCGAGTAACAAAGCTCTGAAGAGACCGCACGTAGTGGTGAGGCCAGCTCAGCTTCCGGTGCAGCGATCAGAGAACCTCGGTCAATCGTGGGCTCACGACAAGAGCACGATATTGGCGATTTTCCGATATTTGAGCAGGCAGGACCTGGCGCGATGCGCATTGGTCTGTCGAGCTTGGGCGCAGTACAGCATCGAGCCGAGTTTGTGGCGAAGGTTGGACGTGTCTCACGTGCATTTGACAGCCTCGCATCTGACCGGCATCGCTCGGCGACAGCCCGAGAGTCTCTGTCTCGATTGGTCGGACGTTACGAAGCGGCAATTGGCTTGGCTTCTCGGGAGATTGACTCAGCTCCGCAGCCTCTCGCTGCAAGGCTGCGCCTGGGCCAACGTCTCTGTCCTCCGATCTTGCATCTGTCCGCCTCTCCACAATCTCGACCTGAGCCACGTCTCTGGCTTGAACGATTTTAGCCTCAGAGAAATGTTGAGCCCTCCGACCGACTCGCGACCGGGTCTCATCGACAAAACCTCCAGACTCAAATATCTCAAGAGTCTTTCTCTCGCCGGATGTGACGTCACCGACGTCGCTCTACGATACATTGCTCAGCATCTGCCCCACGTCGAATCTCTCGACTTGTCCTCTTGCGGACGCCTCACCGACGCCGGCGTCGCTCAACTAACAACTCCGCCCGCACACGCCATCACCAATTTAGTCTCTCTCAATCTCGCCAGCTGCCGACTTCTCACCGAAACCAGCCTCGATCATCTCGCACGATGCAAAGCTCTCAAACGTCTCGATCTGAGACATACCACTCAAGTCTCGACTCAAGGCGTCATCAAGTTCGCCGCTCGAAGCATACACAACCTTCACGTCACCGACGTCAAACTCGTTCAGGAAAAAATTACCAAACAAGAAATTCGACCCACGTGAAACGATACGACTCGTTATTCCATTCGTTCGAAATCTTTCTCTTCGTACCTGCTTCCTCCAGTCTCTTCAGTCCTTTTTCCTCTTTTTTCTTCAACCCCGAGACTCCTATCGTTCCGGGATCCAGCAAAAATTCTCTTTTACCCATTTCTTCTATTTATTCGTTCCCGTTGCCTCATTTTTCCCAAGAAATCTTCATTTTCTCTCGGGCGAGGCTTGCCCCGATTTTTCCTCAAAAATTCTCGATTTTTTTTCACGGAAATTAAGTCTCTGGTTGTCGGCATTGGAAATTGTAACGCTATCAGTTTGACGATGAATTTTCTCAAAATTTGAGAAAAATGTCACCATTTTTCGGCCTTTTTATTTTTATTTTTTTTATAAAAAATTGGAAATTCATCGCGAAACTATCGATAATTATTGCATCACGATTTCGTTAACTTCAGTGACGAGGATGGTTTGTTGTTGTTTCAGGAATTTGATGCAAATTTGTCGAGAATCAGTGGCTCTAAATATTTTTCTGTGACGCAGGGGCCTCAGCCTTTTTTTTCTTCCGGCCAAACTCGTAGGCTCCGGGAAAGCTTGTTTTTTTAAATTTTTTTTTAAATGGATTTCCGTCTCGTTTCCCTTACACGGTCATCCCGACTACGATGTGTTTCCCATTTAACGATTCGACTCGTGTACGCTCGGCGAACTCGATGGCTCCTCGGACAATGTGCAAATTGCTATCGATTACGATATTTTCTTTCAACATATTTATATATTGACTCGCAAGTATTATACGGTAGAGAGTTTAGACGTTTTACCGTGAAGAGTTCTCTGTTTTTCTAGCTTATTTTTTGAGTATTCCGAAATTTAGGGTTTTCAGTGGAAGTTTGAGAAAAAAATCATTTGATCATCGAAAAAATGGGGAAAATCGATCGACAATTATTTGATGTGTTGCCGATCAACTTTTCTCCAGGAAATTGAAGTTTTTTTCTCATAAAGTCTCTCTGCATATCCGAAAAAACTCGTTTTTTCGTTCATTGGCCGATTTTTTCTGATTTAGTGTTCGAAAATTCGTTCGTTTTGGCGAAAAACGAAGACAGAAGCCTCGGCGTTGATGAACGAGATTTAAGTAATTCGGGGAGTGAAAAAATTCATGGGATTAATTTAAAACTACAAATTTCGATGACAATGATGACAAACATCGTTGAAATGCAACGAAATTAATTTTTTTATCTGCCAAAGCTAATCATTTATATTGAGAATTGAATTTCATGAGAAAACGATCGGTTTTTGCCTCCAGAAAAAAAATGAGCCTGAAAAATTTGGATCATTCAAAAAATTAGGCAAATAATCAATAAAAACTTATATTTTTCGATGACCTTGAAGTTTGCATCGTTGAAATGCAACGAAACTCATTTTTTCCTTTGCCAAAGCCCATTATTCATATTCAGGATGAAATTGCCATTATAAAACGATCGATTTTTGCCCCCAGAGAAAATATCGGCTCGAAAAATTTGGATCATTTTAAAAATCAAACAAATAATCAATAAAAATCAACATTTTTCGTTGCATCTCAACGTTGCAAACTTCAGCACCATAAATTTCGGAGGTTTTTTTTTAGCTGGAATAATAGAAAATTCTTCTGCACGGTGGAAT
Source organism: Campopleginae sp. 14b (assembly GCA_030522525.1). NCBI lineage: Eukaryota > Metazoa > Arthropoda > Insecta > Hymenoptera > Ichneumonidae > Campopleginae sp. 14b. The sequence continues at coordinate 25,431 of JAPYYS010000519.1, read as the reverse complement.
GATTGAAATGGTGAGAAACGATCGAAGCGAGAAAAGAAAAAGGGAGCAGGAATATGTATTGTGAATGATTATACATAACAATGAAAAGTTTAAAATAATCTCGTTTACGACGTTCCATTTGGAGAAGGTTTGTTTCTGTGTCCGATGTATTAAAAATTGGAGTGCAACTGTGATGAAGAAAAAAAGCGCTTTCTGCTAATAAAATGTGGGAGGAATGGCGAGAGCGAGAGCGATGAAGAAAAAATGACGAAAGAATTGCAAGTTTTATTTTTTTATTGTTTCATCGAAGGATCGTTTTCGGGGTTATGCTCGCTGTCACATCTTCGATACGGCGAAAACTCTTTGCTGTACAAATATATAGTCTTATGATATGTTATTAAATTACACATGAAAACGAAGAGCTATTTTCCATTTGAAAATATAATTTTTCATTTCAACTACGAAATTCGTATCTTTTCTTCGACTTGACCTTGTTTTTTTATTCGCAGTTGTTAGAGAGTAAACAACAGCGATCCTCACGTTGGATTTTCCCAAGAGACGATCGATATTTTTATGAAAAAAAAAACTCCCGATCCGCCGAAAAGAACGTGTGAATTAATTTTTTCTCGAAATACCGCGCCTCGTTCCGCAGTTTTTCTGCGATTATTGTTTTTTCAGTCTATCAAGTAGAGACGGATAGGAAATGAGTGGAAAATGACGGTTAGAATGGAGAATGGAGGGGGGATATTTATCAAGATCCCGTCTGAAAATGCTCGAAATTATAAAACTTTATTTGCGTCTTATAATGTCGTAATAAACAATGAACGAAAGTTAATTTACAAAATAAAAGGATAGAAATAATAGTAAGAATAATAATAATACATAGAACTAATAAAATGAGCAATGGTTGGCTGGGTTGGCTGCAAAAGAGTATAAATGGTATTTAATTTGATGGGCGTAGTAGCGCTCTCTATATAAAGGCAATATGAAAACTATTCAACGGTCGCGAAAGCCGGGGAGTGGGATAGGCTTATAGGCGATTCTCCAATCGCTGTCTCTCTCGTCGCGCTTTAAATGGCGCGCGCGCACTGCAAGTAGAAAAAACGGCGGGTACTATTATCCCCACCATTTGCTTAAAACGAATCGAATTTTATGCGCGACAGCGCGCTTGAAAGTGTTTGTCCTTGTCCAGTATACAGCAAAAGAGAGAGAAACAACATGTTGGTTGATTATAGTGGGAGGAAAAAGTACGAGAAGGTTTCCAGGGGGCGCCGCGGCCGCATCTCGTTTGAAAATAAACGACGCTTTTGATACGAAGAACGCAGTGCTGTTACGCAGTGCGGCAAAACATCAAAATAAACAAAGAGCTCTGAAAAGCGGTTGGAAACGGTTGAAAAATACGCGAAAGAATTAACTCGTTCGTCTAATAATTCCGTGAAAATAACGTCTGTGCAAAAAAATCAACAACGAGGGATGAAATAGCCGCGTTGGATTTCATCGATTGTCAAATTCTTGGATGATCTTGCGCACTAGAAATTGTAGCAAATATGTGAGTATCGTCTATTCATACGATTTTCCCCTCAACATTAAATTCGCGAGGCGAGTCTGCGTCTGACACGCACTACGGCACCGCAGATTTTGTATCCGACAAAAACGCCGGCTGTGCTAAAACTTAACCTTCAAATTTCAAGAACGCCCAAATTTTCTCGACCAAGTAAGCTCTCGCTAATATTTTCCTACAATAATCGAATATTTATTTAAAAAAATCTTACCCATTAGACTCGTGACGAGTCGAGTTTCTCGCAATAATCGAGTAATTTTCAATCAGCAATTCCTAATAACGTCGACCCACGAAATGACCATTTTTCCGGCTCTTTTTTCTTTTTCTCGATCGTCAATTACGAAACCGTCATCCGTGCTCTGCGGCCACAATAATTCATCGCAACTAATTCGAATGAGAATAAAAAGCCCCAAAATTGTAAATTCACATAAAAATCAATCAAATAATTTCCCCTTTTGTTTTCCATTTCTCGTTCATTGTTTTTCGGCTCGTGTGTGATTCGTGTACTATATATATAAATATAAACGCTTATTATTTCATCTCCATTCCTCTGTGTCTGTGTACATGTTCAGAATAATTGTTTCATTGTATTTTTCTTCTTGTATTTAACTATTCAATGTCGACAATCTCGCTAGCCGAGCTCCGCTAACACAGAATCCAAATCTTCCTGCAACGAAATACTCTCCTCCCTCTGCTTTACCAAATCGTCTTTCAGCCGGTCCACTTGCGCCTTCAACAAATAATTCCCTTTTTTCAACGCTGCCAATCGCCCTTCGTGCTTCTTTACCGTTCCCTGCAAAGAAAAATAACAAAATTGTATCAATAAAAACAATTTTTCAAGCAAAATCTTCCAGCTCAGGATCTTGTTCCTTTTTTTTTTCTTCCAATATTATTCAAATATATATTTTCACTTTTCGACTCTGACCCATTCCTTGGCATACGGTTGTGAATTTTAAAAATTGAGGATCCCAAAAATTCCTGACGATCCTGACAGTTTTTGGCGTCAAATCCATTCTGTTGCCGTCAAAAATAATTTGCTTATTCAGAATGTTGAGGTTTGATTGAAATTGAGCGGCGGCATAGGCAGAAATATTGGTAGAGCAGTTTTGATTGAAAATTTATCGTTGCCGTGGGCTGATTTTTATTGAGGGGTAAAATTTTGATGAAAATATTGTGGGGTTTTATTTTTTGGGGAAGAAGACTTTATTTTTATGGGAATTGGCTAATCTGCAATGACGCTGAGGTTCGCAACGTTGGAATGCAACAAAAAATATTGATTTTTGTTGATAATTTGTTTGATCTTTAAAATGATCTACAAATTTTCTGAGCCTATATATTTTTCTGGGGCAAAAATCGATCGTTTTATAATTGCAATTTAATTCTGAATGTAAATGATGGGCTTTGGCAAAGAAAAAGACGAATTTCGTTGCATTTCAACGACACAAACTTCAAGGTCATCGAGAAAATTATATTTTTATCGACGATTTTTTGTGTGGACGGGTTTTCATAGTAATGAGGACGAAAAAATCATAAAGTTGAAAAATTTGAGGTAAAACAAAGAATGTCCGTGAGGCATGATTCGTGATGGGCGTTTGTCGTCCAGTCGAATTCATGGGTCACTAGTCTGACACTTGAGACGATAAAGAAAACGTCCAAATTTTTGCGATTTTATGAAAAGAAAAGAAAGAAATTTTACATCGATTAAAAAGATCAAATTCATCGGGATTTAATATTGCACGAAACGAAGAGCATCGAGCTTCTTTAGAGAAAGAAAAGAGATATATTCGAGAGGATTAAGGTTAGTGATTTAAAATTACATCGACGATCGTCGATCGAGTCCCATTAAAATTATCACGATTCCACTAATTTTTTTCTCCCTCCTGAATGTTGGGAAATTCGATAGGAAGAAACATTCTATGCCTCAAAGTTCCAAGGGTCATGAACCCATGAGCAGGGTTTATGCGAAAATCAATTTTTCATGTTCTCGAGTCGTCCGCACATTGGCTCGGCCACGCTCGGATGCCCGAGCGTTCAGGTAGGGTCGTCATGTTCAGCTGAAAGGGCGCCACTTCGGATTATCAATTCTCCATTTTTTTTACAATTCCTATCGTAACGCGGAGAATTGTTTTTCCATGAAAAAAATATGCCAAACAATTGTTGGGGTCAATACGACCCAGTATACGATCTAAACATTAATTAGATTAAATCAATTTAATTAGTTAATTATATTAATTAATTAATTTAATTGAATTAATTTAGTTTAATTCAATAATTTAATAATTAATTGAATCAAGTTGATTAGATCAATTAAATAGATAAGAAAATAATGTCAAGGCACGAACCTGTAATTTGACACGTCGTTTTTCCGGAGGGTCGTCCTCGTCATCGGAATCCCAAACATCGTCGAGTTCGGAGTCGTCCGTTTCGGATTCCTCTTCAGACTCTGTTTCCTCGTCGTCGTCTTCCTCCTCCTGTTCGTTCTCTTCGTGTTCTTCGTCCTCGTCGTCATCGGTGTCACCCATTAGTTTAGCCATTTTGTCGACCTCTTTTTGCAAATGTTTGAATTTCTTTTTCTCCTCTTTGAGCATTTTGTTTTGTTGCTTTATTTGCTCCCTCAAGGCGTGCCTCTCTTTCTTCGCGTTCACTGCCTTGTCCCTGCACCCACAATCGTCATATTATTAAGGAAATTCCAACCAATTCAGATTTTCGAATAAATCGAAATACCAAATTAATTACAAACGTCCGAACCATTATAGAATCATTTTTTAACGTTTTTCACTCATTTTTCCAATAGATTTTAAAAAATTGCTCGAATTGGAACTCGTTGCCATAATTCATTTTTTCTAAAAATATAATAATAATATTTTTAGAATATGTTCCATATTTTCCAAAATATATCATTATTTTCTTATTTTGTTTCATTATTTATTCATTCATTTAGTTTATATTCTTTTTATTTTACATTTTCATTCATTTATTCATTTATTTTTTTTTTCATTTTTTATCTCTTTTAATTTTCGTTTTTCCATATTTTTTAAATATATTCAATTTTTTGATTTTATTATTTATTGAAAAATTATTTTGTCTAAAAAAAGGCAAATATTTTTTTGGGAAAAAATATAATTTAAACAAATTATTTGTAAAAGACGTACTTGAAATTTTTAATTTTTGTTTTGAGCAATTTGAACTCCCGAACGAGTCGTTTTTCCGCGGCGGCTTCAGAGTCTTCCTCTTCGTCCTCGTCCTCGGTGCTTTCTTCTTCCTCCTCCTCGTCCTCCTCGTCGTCCTGAGCCTGTGGTCCAGTTTGCATTTTGTCAGCCTTGTCCAAACTCTTTTGGGACGCGATTCTCGCGACGTCCTTTGCACTGGGGCATCCGGCTAGCGCCATTCCTGAAACATCGTACCACGATGCGTCGACGTTCTCATCCGGAAACAGTATTATCGGATCTCCGACCTCTATGCTCTCCCAATATTCTGCAAGCGAGCGTTAAAGAGAACAAAGCGAAGCGTTAGCCAAAGCGTTAAGAATTATTTTCCATGACCTCTAAGGAAAATTGTCAATTTCCTTTTTCTAAGAAAACGGGACTGAATTCTTTGCGATGCAAAAACATAAAAAATGCAATTCTGTGTCACTCTGAAGTTCGCAACGTTGAGCTCCAACGAAAAATACATTTTTCTATTACTTTTTTATTTAATTAAAAAAATCATGACAATTTTTATATCCGTTTTGTTTTTGGATCTTAAAAAAATGAGATTTTGTTGTCTTGACTAAATATTGAATAACAATCGTAAGATTTGGGTCAAGAAAGAAACAAAATTTCTTTGCATTCCAACGATCCAAACTTTCAGCATCGTAATTTCATTGCGTTTCAATTTGCATCGTTAAAGTGCAACCAAGCTATGATTTTTCTTGAGCAGATCTCAAGATTCTTATTAAATATTTGGTCAGAGCAATGAATTGATATTTTTTAGGATCCAAAGAGAAAATCGGTACGAAAATTGTCATGGTTTTTTAAATTGACCAAAGAATTAATGGAAAAACGTATTTTTTTATAATTTTTCATTTTTTTTTATCAACGATAACTCAATTGTGATAATAAAAATTTAAGTTACAGACGTGAGTCTGTATTTTTCGTTGGACCCCAACGTTGCGAATGCAGGAATGCAACGAAAAATATTTATTTTTGTTGAAGATTTGTTCAATTTTTAAAACGATGCATATTTTTCGAGTCAATATATTTTTACATTGTGTCAATTAAATTCTGATCACAAATGACGAGCTTTGGCAAAGAAAAATAAAGTTTCGTTGCATTCAAACGATGCAGCCTCATATAGTGTCTCGATATAATTCTGTAGCGAACAAAAAATTGAAGGAGTTTATGTTTTTTCAACCATATTGTGTTTGTTTGACATTGGGATCGAATTTGTAGTGGCGAGTAAAATAACTGCGAACGCGAATTATGGTCAGGTCGATTGAGAAGCATGGAAAAATAATGGCGAGTAATAAAGCAGGAAAAAACAGTTAATCGAGGCGAGTGTGAGATTCGATGCGGGGAGCGTTCCCCATAAAGAGCGTTCCAGGGCTACGGACGCTAACAGCAAAGAGAAAATAATTAGTGCGTTTTGTAACGGCAAGAACGTCGTGATGTGTTGTTAGAAAAATGTTGGCTTGGGCCCGATAAATAATGAAATAAATAGTGAAAGCCTCGAATGGTATAAAATCGTGGGTGTACAAGACTGACCGGCCTTCATGCGTCTCTCGAGAGCTGCGTACATCCTCTTGATTTCCTCGAGCTCGTTCTTCGCCTCGTCTCTCTCGTCGGCAACACGTGCGAAATCTTTTTCCAATCGCTCCGCATCTTTTCTCGCTTCTTCGGCTTCTCTCTTCAACGACTCGGCCAATTTTTCGTCCTGTTGTTTGTGTTCCTGTACGTTCATCTGTGACTTTGTCCTTTCAACCTCGACCTCGAGATTTAGAATCCTTGCCTGGTAAAAATAGAAACAGACGCTAATAATTTTGTATGAACATTCAAATTCCGTTCGTTTTGCCGAAAGGTACTTTGGGACATGGGAAAGTTTATTAATTTGATACTTTTCGAAAGATTTCATGTGAATATTTAGCGAATTTGGTTATTTCGATTTTTGAGGTAAATTTGCGAATCGGAAATTTGCAAAACGATTTATTTTAACCCTTCGTGTGCACACTGGGTCAAATTGACCCCGAAAATGTTCAGCCAATGATTCTTTGGCGGTTGAAAATTTGGGAAAATTGGTTATATCGATTTTCGATGTAAATATTTTTGCGAAACGATTAATTTTAACCCTCCAAGCGCACACTGGGTCAATTTGACCCCAAAAATTTTCTGTTATCGATTTTTTGGCGTTTGAAAATTCAAAAAAATTGCTTATTTTGATATTCAATGTAAAAATTGGACTAAAAAATGTGCGAAACGATTAGTCTCAACCGTTCGTGTGCACACTGGGTCAAATCGACCCCGAAAAATGTTCAGCCAACGATTTTTTTGGCGTTTAAAAATTCTGGTAAATCGGTTATTTCGATTTATGATATAAATATTTGAATAAAAAATTTGCGAAACGATCAATTTTCGCCCTCCGAGTGTTCACCGGGTCAAATTGGCCCTAAAAAATTTTTTCCACCGATTCGTCGCCATTCAACGACATCGAATCTTTCGAAATGTAATTTTCGATGTCGCCACAAAATAAATTTAACAATTTCCTACGAAAAACTATTAAAAAACCGTTTCGGGTCAAATTGACCCAATATCCACTTATACGATGCGTACATCCGAGAAGGGTTAACGTATTTCTATAACGTGAAGGTTGGATAAAGTTCATCGTGTTGTGAAAATCGTGTGTTTTTCGAGTGGCCATTGTGTCTAAATGTCAATGACCTTGAGAATATAAGGCGAAGGTGAAATCTGACCTGTAATCTCTTGTTGTCTCTCTCGAGTGCTTCTTTGTTCCTCAGTTCGAGAGCGAGCATTTGTTTGGTGCTCTGAAGGTCATCGCGTACGGCGTCAATGTCATCCAATTCGTCGGGAAGGACTTCGTCGGAGGAGGCTTTTTCGGCTTTTTGCATTTGTTCCTCGATCGTCAATTGTCGTCTGAATTTTCTCAAGCCCTCGAGAATCGGTCTTGACCGATCGTTTGTTTTGACCGACTTCAATTTTACTCCCGACTGAATTTGTTTCAGCAGCTGATTGTGCATGTTCGACTTTTCCGACTCGAAGACAAAGTGAGCCTTGCCTGGGTGACGAAATATAATACGATAAGGAGTGCCATTTACAACTAAGACGTCAACGAGAACTACCGGCATTCGGCAAACGACATCGCGATCTCCGCGTCGATCGGTAAGCCCAAATAATCAAAATTCAAACAAATACTCCGGAAGATCTCGTACTCCCTGAACGGAATTACCCGAGCCCGCGGCATGCAAAACAAAAACCCGAAAAAAAAAAAAAAAAATTCCGAAAAAGACAAAAATGTAAAAAAAAAAAATTAAAAAATCCCATCGAATTAAAAGAATGAAAAATGAAAACTGGCAACGATTCCGATCGCTTAGTGACTTCAGCGATCACCAGAGTCAAGCAACCACCCACGAGGTCGGTACTTGGTTGGGTGACCGCCCAGCCAAATTTTTCTCGGCCTTCGTGCCAAAAAAAAACCGAAAAGTTCGAGGCAAAATCGCGAATTATCGTCGAGGAATGAAAAAAAAAGTGTAATTTTTGAAAAAAGGAAAAATTGTTTTTTTAAATTATAATTTTGTTTACCTGCCGAATCGGCGGTGACCTTGTCGACTCTCTCGATAAGTGGAGCACTGCGGTCGTTGCACTGAACGTGTTTGAGTCTCCTTCCGCTCTCGACTTCCTTCATCATGCAGGCCCAATCGGGACGTTTCCTCGGTCGTGATTTAAGCATCTCCAAAGTCTTTTGTTGTGGTTCGGTGAGTTGTGGCAGATCCTTGAGGATTGTTCTACCGGGTGGTGGTGGAGGCGGCCTCGGCGGTGGCGGAGGCGGTATTGCAGCCCTCGAGGAACTCTTCGAGAGCGTTGGCGCACCTGCGCGCAAGTGTTAACATTTAATACGGAAGGGGAAGTGAGCCATCGACGTTTTACGTTTTATACGATCGCAATGGGGTCGCTGCTCTCTCCGAGCCATCGATCATCGATTGTCGATTGAGCCACCTCACTTAACTCACTCACTATCGCGACAACGAGGACACGACACAAGATCAAAATAAACTTTCCGAGCCCCACGCGGTATTAACCCTTCGCAGTCCATTTTTTTTTTTTTTTTCTTTCTTTTACATCCTACGATGCTCTGTTCCAATTCGATCTCGAGCGCTGATTATGTGTCTGTAGAATGTCACGGTGCTCGCGCCTCGTATACGAAAGATACAACGAAAACATTTTTCGTTAACTCTTTCCGCCGCTCCTTTCGGTTCATTCGAAAAAATTCTCGCATTTTTCATTTTATTCTTTTGGGACGAAAAAATAAATGAATTAATAAAAACGGCGAAAAAATCATTTTGGGATAATTTTTTTTGAATTTTCGTAGGCACACATGGGTCTGGGGGACCCATCCGGTTTTTTTACTGCACTTGGGCTCGTTGAAAAAATCGGCAAAAAGGCCTACACAGAGAGATGGATAAAAATGATTTTTTGTTATTTTTTATTTAATGGTAATCGATACGAAAAATGAGAAATTCATGGGATTCGTTGAATGAGCTGGATAGTTCCCCGACCCATGTGTGTCTATGGAGGGTTAAGAAATATACTTGGCGTTGGAATAATGTGAGGGAAGAAAATCTGATCGATTTTCTCGAAAATTATGACTCGAAACGTTTTCGAGAGTCAGACCAGATGATTGGGAAACATTTATTTGTTCTCACGATCTCTCGGAAGCGTATAAGATTAAAAAATCATCTCAAGCCTGTCATATACGTTCTCGAGCAATTATGAAATATGTGCAGCACGCGTGTAGCAACTCGCCATGACTCGGTCGTATTTTTAAATCAGTTTTTACGTATGAGCGACCGGAAATTTCCGGTCTAGTTTTTTTGTTTTAAATTGAAGAACAAAAATTGTAAAGCAAATAATTATTACTGAATTTCAAATATTCGTGAGAGCGGAAATACTGCAATCTTTTCCTATTTTTTTTCTTTATTTCATTTCACGAGATTTTTTATCTCCCCGGACACTTTCGGAGCGTTCATTAATTGCTGATTAATTAATTAACTCAATTAACCGTTCATTAATTAATTAATTCAATTAATTACTTATTAATTAATTCATTTATTGATTCAGTTTTCGATCGGCAAAAAAAAATGTTGCCACTATCGTTGGCAAATCATTTATTTTAATGAATTAATTAATACATTTATTAATCAATTTATTCAATTATTCATATTAAATAAGTGAATAAGTTTTTTGTCATTCAGTTCTCGATCGGCAATAAAGCCTTTTCCATTATCGTTGGAAAATTATCTATTTTTATGAATTTATTTTATTGCATGAATAATTAATTATTAATTAATTAATTTGTTAAATAAGTAAGAGAAAATGAATTCGGTTTCAGATTGGAGAAAAGGCGTTTCCAGTATTGGACCTGAATTCCAACTTCGTGTATATTGGTTGATCCCTTACCTGTCGTGCTTTCGCTCTTCGAGAGCGCTGTATTGTCACCCCGTGACCTTGACCTTTCGACTCGCATCTGACGCTCAAGCTGTTGAGGTCTTTGAGAGGTTGAGACGGTACGTCCATTTTCCCCGGTCTTTCCTGTCGCAGAACTTGCGGATTTTCCACTCTTTTCGACTTTCACACTCTTTTCCGTCTTTTCGGACTTTGGCTGCGACGGAATTATCGTTATTATACTTTGTTTCCTCGTCGAGGGTGGCGACGCCGCTTCTGGCTGTGGGGCCATCGCTTCCATCGGCTTTGGCACACTCTGCATAATTAATTGCATTTTTTCACTCATCAATTCGATTATTTAGCAATATTTTTATTGAGGCAAAAGAAAACCTCGGAAAATTGATCGGTGGTGTCGAGTTCGGAGTCGAAGAAAAAGTTTTTCTTTCGAAAAATTAGGATTTTTCTACACTTTTTAACGATTGAAATATAATTTTCTTTATCAGCGATTTTTTCTTCGTAAATTTCGGAGAAACAAAAGTCAAGAAAAACCTGTAAACGTTGGCGAAGGAATTTGTGATTTACAACGAGCAGGATCTCGTGAGAATGTATGACGTCGAAGTTTGCAACGTTGGAATGCAACGAAATTCATTTTTTTCTTCGCCAAAGCCCATTATTTATATTCAGAATTAGATTGCGGCGATAAAACGATCGATTTTTGCCCCGAGAAAAATAAATCGACTCGAAAAATTGGCGATCATTTTAAAAATTGAAAAAAAAAACGACAATAAAAATGAATATTTTTCGGTGCATTCAAACGTTGCGAATAATAAAAAAGTAAAATTCCACCGGCCAATACGAATAGATTAAATATTAAAAAATATTGTGACACTGAAGTTCGCAGAGTTGGGTTCCAACGAAAAATCTAATTAATTTAATTGATTTTTTGTTCAATTCCAAAAATCATGACAATTTTCGTATCGATTTTGTCTTTGGATCGTGAGATCTGCTGAAGAAAAAAAAAAACAGAATTTCGTTGCATTCCAACGATGCAAACTTTAGCTTCGTAAAATATTGCCAGAATTTCGCTTGAAACTTTTTCCATCGGAAACTCAACTAAAAATAATAAAAAAAACGTAAAACGTCACCGAAAACTGCAAATCGAGTCGATTCCGGAGCGATTTTCTTTCGATTGTAATGTTTAAAAAGCTCGTCATTATTATCTCGAGAGGCAATAATGACGAAAAAGCATGATTAACGAGTACCGTCCGCACTGTTGCAACGAGATTTGGCACAATGATGATCCGGCATCACTTTGAAACGTTATTAAAGCCGAATTTAGAATAGTGAATAATCGAGGATTAATCACAGAGGCAAAGGTGTCCCGGCGAATCGAAAATCATTTATTTGCCACGGTCGTTTAGCTCTTGCACGATGTTCCGAGAGATCAAAAGAATCGAGAGATCTACGAGGGTGATTCGCTTGGCTCGGTGCAACGACTAATTAAGAAAAACGACTCGATCGAAAAGTCAAAGTTTCTTTTGCCTCTGCGACGAGTGACATCGAATCGACAGGAAAGCATATATGTGATTTTATATATACACACAATTATATCATGACGCGGATTGACTTCGAGGTCTCCGGAAACGAGAAGCCACAGAAAAACTCGTCGAATGATTTTTCAATAATTTCTTCATTTTTTTTTTCTCATTTTCTCGATTTACGAAAAAATCTCTAAATCGCATCAGTCATTCGAATGTTTGAGACTGAACATCGCGCACTAGCGCACTCTTACGTTCTTGTTTGCATTTTGGTACGTCTATTCCTGGCCCCGAGGATACGTTGACCGTCGTGCGCTGACGTACGACGTTCGACTCGTTAAAAATGCATAAACGCCTTGCCATCTCGAATAAACGAATATTTTTATTCGACGATGTGTTTTCATGAACTTTCGCGCCTCCGAGGTGCCTACACAAATTTCTCGAAAAATCGTCAAGTTCTACACGCCAAATAACACGCTATTCCCTTGATTTATTGTTGCTCATTCCACAATCACGATCCTCCAATTATCTTGACCCCTGGTTGCCCGAAAAAGACCGAGAAAAAAATGTTTTTTTCAGGCTTTCGGTTGCTCAAACGATACGATCCAATTAAGGCTCTTTTAATCGACAATCATTTAAATCCCCGAAAAATTGTTCGTTCAATTTCCATTGAAAAAACGTTTAATAAATAAATAAATAAATTAAATTGAACGGTGACTTTATTTTTTTGGTCACTTATTCCGATAATGAATGAGCCCAATTTTGAAAAATCCATATCTCCGTCAAAATTTAACGAAAAGTGTTCAACTTGGGCTCATTCTTTTCGTTTTTTAATGCAGAATCACGCGAGTTTCGAGGCGATTCCGCTTGGAATGAAAAAATCAGTCAAAAATAAAGTGAAACGATGAAAAACCGGAGAACGAAGGGAGAAAGGGCTGCGGGATTTGAAGTCGCCTGCGGGGGTAGTTTTTGACGCAGGGTCAAGTCGTAAAACAGAAAATGAAGTGAACATGATATTTTTTCGCGTATCGACGTCAAATTTTTCCAACAGCCTGGTCATCCAAAAACACGTGTATTTTTTTCTTTAAAAAACAAACAATAAAATATTGCTTTTTCATGTTTTCGTAAGTTTGCGAAAATCTGAAAGAACATGAACGAGAAAAAAAAAGGTTTTTGGCGATTGAAGAATGAGTTTCGAGATCGAGTTGATATTTCACAAAGTTGCGGGGACAATATTTTTGTCGCAATGATTATTGATGCGGTTTTTATTTTTAAAAAATTTTTTAAACATTTTTTTTCACAACCTGAATTATTCAACGCGATGTTCAGAAGGAAGCAAAAGAGGGAGGGAGAGGGAGAGAGGAAAGAGACGAAAAGCGCAGCTGCCTACACGGGACACATTCGAAATAGACGAGTGTCTTGAAATAATCGTGACCCAAAGGCGAGATATATGCGAGCCACTTTCCCGACGCGTATATTCCTGCAGCTAACCGAGCTCCCCGCTTCCGTACTCTCCCGTAACTTCAGTTACGAGTTGGTATTAAAAAAATGCAATTCTTCAATGAAAAAGCAAAGTCTCGAGATTCGTGCGTGATTTTCTATCGATAAACTGCCGATTTGTGTCAGGGAAACTTCCGGAAAGGCTTTGTTGTCATTTGCGAAGAAAAATCGTGACGATACGAATTGAAAAAAAAAAAACATTGAATGAAATTTCTCATCGCGATGTCAAAATTAACGTGAGTTACGCGAATTATTTCTTAAGCCTCCGTATAAACACATGGGTCTGCGGGACCCATTCAGGAAATCCCGTCAATGTCTCGTTTTCCGTATCGATTACCGATCAATAAAAATGATAAAAATCATTTTTATGCATCACTCAGTGCAAGCCCTTTTTCTATGGACCCAAAACGACTTTCCTGAATTTTTTCCGATTTTTTAGACGAGCCCAAATACGATAAAAAACCGGATGGGTCCTTCAGACCCATATGTGTCTAGGTAAGCGCCTTAATTACAAAATCTTTTCCAATGATTTTTTAAACGAGTCCAAATTTTATAATTAAAAAACGGTAGGGTCCCCCAGACCCATGTGTGTCTAGCGAGGCTTCATTTTTTTCGTTAATTCCCTCATTCTCCGCTAAAGGGACTGTCCATGAAGGAATTAAAATGAAAAACGAAAAATTAGTCTAAAAAATGGTTAAACGTCTGAACGAAAATTGAGACACTGACGATAAAGTCAAACAATAAACTAGATCTATTATTAATACGTGGCATTTTGCCATTCGCCCACTGTTAACGTTTTTTTTCTCTGTCATCGTTCGAATCAACACGCCAAAACACACGCCCATAGAATCTTCGGATTTAATTGTAAACAACGTGTGCGAGCCGTTGCGTCTGTGGTCGATTTAAAGAAACACGAACAGACGACGATCTCTTGATCTTGAAACGGAAAATTCACGAGGCAAACTCCGAGAACGACGTCGACGAGACAAACTCTTGTTTTTTTTTTTTTTTTTTATCTTGATTGAAAATTCTTAATTGAATTTTTTGAAGAAAATTGAAAAATTATTAATTTTTTAAAAATAATTGAATCATCGGGACCAACCTTAAGCGTAACCTTCGTGAATGCGGGAGGCTCCTCGGTCGTTGTTTTGGATTCTCGTCTAGAATTAAGGGCCCATGGCGCAGCAGGCATGGGGATTGGTTTTGGGCCATCCTTGACCCACGGAGGTCGAAAAGTCGTCCTCTGAGGTTGCTGACCTCCCGCACCCGGCATGTTTTGACGATTCGTCGGGTTCTCCCTGTTTTTTTCCGTTACCGCGACGATCCCCTATTTATTTTTATTTCCTTATGGTAAACGAGCAAACTTTTTGATTATTCTTCTCCTCACTTTCTCCAGGACCGAGATTATTTAGACCTGATCGATTTCGATCGAATCGGAATTCGGTAATACGAGAAATTTCGTTGTGCACTATTTTTTTTTTGTTTTTTTTTGTTTTTGTGACGAATCTCGATTATCTACGAAACACCGATCTAATTATTTCTCCTGCTGGATCGAACGGGAGCCGTCTCTCAACTGGCTGACGTTCGGGGTTTTCTCAGCCTTTCCGGAAATCGTCGCATTTTCCCCTCCCGAGTATTCGAGAAAAGATTCAGATTCAGAGAGATGCTCTCTTCCGCCCCTCCCTTCATCTCATACACAAAATTAATCTTCTTCTCGCTCTTCCTCTCGCGAGCTTACTCGCCACCTAAAAACTCGATATTTTTGGCCAACGACGTCAAGAGTGCCGCGAGCACGAGAAGATGAAAATAGACGTCGAACGTCTTCTTCTAGGACACCCAACGCCACCGTGACTGCCTAACGAAACTTCAACCATAATTCAACAACGCATTCCTCTCTTACACTATGCCGCCCTTTCTCGTCTCTTACATTTTTCCATATTCCATTTCTTCGTTCTGTCTCTCCCATCGTAGCATCATTCCTTCTCCCCCAAAACCTCTGCTTCAACGATACTGAAGTTTGCATCGTTGGAGTGCAACGAAATTCCGTTTTTTCTTCAACAGATCTCAAGATTTTCATTGAATATTTTATTAGGGCCATAAAACAATCGTTTTTCGGGATCCAATGAGAAAAATATGAGGCTGAAGTTTGCAACGCTGGAATGCAACGAAAAATATTCATTTTTATCAATATTTTGTTTAATTTTTGAAATTATGCAAATTTTCCGAGCCGATATTTTTTTCTGGAGGCAAAAACCGATCGTTTTACCATAACAATGAAATTCTTAATGAAAATAAAGTGCTTTGGTACGAAAAAAAAAAAAAATACAAATTCTTTCTCTCGATAAAAAAACGATTAAATAATTTCCCTCAATGTTTCAGGATAGGAAGATTTCGTGAGAGACGTTACCAACAGACAGCCGCAAGACGCAACGAGGCAACGATCAAATTCGACCATAATCTCGAGACAGCACGATACTTTGAACGAGAGTGTAGCAAAGCGAGGCAATTCGATTCCTGGAGGTCGATTAATCAGTCGAAAAATTTTGAAAAATCGTTAAAAGCAGAGTCTCTGAATTCTCGTCGGTGCAGATTGAAGGATCTTTTGGAAAAGGAGGAAGAATCGTACGCCCGAGAGTACGAGGCGAGTCTGAGGAAGAAAAAAAGCGTCAAAAACGTACAAAATCAAAATCCGTTATTACAGTTGGACAAAAAATTCGAAGAGAGTTTGTACAGGCCGTTGAACTGTCGTCGAATCCAATCGTACTTTTGCGGAGCTTATCCGACCGGCCAATACCACGAGAGACCGATACTGAAGGATTTAAACGAACGCGGTAACGTCGTCGATAAAAAAGCGCCAACAAGACTAAGCATGGATCGCACAAACCTCCGTCCAGAGATTCACGAGTCGTCGGACCAGCCCAGGAAGCAAGAGAAGTCCCTGAGCCACGAAAACACTCTCTGGGGTCAAGAAAACTACAACGAGAGAATGGACGTGTACAAAGAGAATTCGCGGAGCGCTAGAGCTTCGAGCATTTACGGTGGCGAGGGAGATTCCTCGGAGATGAGAAGAGACGGTCCCCACGCGAAACCGTGCAGCATCGAGACGGCCGAGCATCGTCCTCGTTCCCGAAAACTCCACGACTCGCATTTCCATCTGGGCGATGAGGAAGACTCCATGGAAAAATCGCAGGAACATCTTCCCGGAAACAAGAGCCTCGAGGAAGCGAACGTCGCGGAGGATCCGAAAGAAAACGAATCTCAAAAAAATGGAGCGGGCGAGGGAGAAAGTCTAGAGAATGGAAAGGTCGACGGAGAGAACGAGGAGAATGACGAACAGCGCGACGAGCCCGATCGCGTTTCCCAGCAGGAACAAGAAATCGTCGAAGACTCCGCCGAGCCCCAAGAAAAACATCAAGTCTCTTTCGAGTCTCCGGAAGTCTCCGAAGAACAACGAACGCTCAACGACATTCAGGATAAAAATGAGCAGCGGGACATCGATCGGGAAATCGACGCTAAAGCCTCCGCCGGAAAATTGGATCATCGTCACTTTGAAACGGAAAAAAGCATGCCATGGTTGCGCATGATTCCTGGCGATAAAAATCTCTCCGAACAAATGTTCCTCTACCTGACCCACAACGAGCTCAAAGAGCGCATCCAGAATTTGGAAAATCGAGAAAATCAAGCTTGCTCCAAACACCAATGGGACGAAGCGCTTCGGCTTCGTGACATGAAAAATCGTCTCGATCTTGCTCGTGAAAAAAATCTCTATAGACGAGAAGATCTTCAACTTGATCCGGAAGTCAAGAAACGCGGAATGGCCAGCATCGAAGCGAGACAGCGTTTGCTCAAGGGGCGTGAAAACGTTTGCACTAATTCGTCCATGTACAGGTAAGCATTTTTGCAATTTAATACTTATTTTCATGGTCCTGAAGTTTGTGACGTGGGAATGCAACGAAAAATATTGATTTTTATTGGAAATTTGGTATATTTTTGGAATTATCCTAATTTTTCGAGCCGATATATTTTTCGGGAGCAAAAACCGATCGTTTATCATGGCAATTAAATTCTTAATTTAAATAATAAGCTTTGGCCAGGGAAAAAAAGGAATTTCGTTGCATTCCAACGTTGCAAACTTCAACGTCATCCTTTTTTAGTTCCGAGCAATTCCAAAGAATCAATTTTTTCTTTTTCCGACTGTGAGAATTAAATGACAATAAAAAGTGCTGATCGTACGGAGGGCAATGCCAAGGATCTTTGTTGGCTGTCTCGTAACTTTGTTATTTCGATGATTCACGGGCAAGATTCAGTGAGAGTCGAGGTTGCTGCGTCGGCCGAAGAAATTCGTAGGCAAGGCAAAAAGCCGGTGCCAAAAAAATAGAATCCATGGCCCCGGGGGGTGATTCGTCTCGCGGGATAGTGGGCGCCGCAAGATTTAACGAAAGTACTTGAACCCGACACAGGGACGAGGACGAAATTTCAAGTTTGACTCATTTCGCGGGGAACCGAGTCAAATAATCGAAAGAAAAACATTTTCGTTGCATTTTTCCCACGACGCTCGTCCTATCGTTTTAAAATTTAATACCGAACTTTCGTTTTGTGTTCCACAGTGAAGAGGCCAAAGAAATATGGGACAAATGGGTCGCCGAGGACAAACATTCGATCCTGGTCGACGCGTGTCTCCAGCGAGAAGTTTTGATGAAGGAACTCGAAGAAAATTGGCGTTCCCTCGCGGTCGACGACAAGCAGAAGATCTCGGACTCGTACAAGGACAAAAATCTCATAAACCTGGAGCTCCAAAACGCCCAAATTGACAATTCGTCTTTTTTCACTCCAGCCAAACGATAAAACGTTCTCGCCTTGGCTTCAGCCTCAGTCCGCTCGCTGCATCGGTCTTTATCGAGGCTCCGGACGAATATTGACAGGATGAAAGTGCAACACGCTTAATAATGTAACAGGACTGCGCCGAGGAGTCCAACAGACTGCTTCTTCTTTCTTAATCGGCTCGGTCTCGGTTAATCTCGAAGAAAATAAAAAAATCAAAAGATTTTTATTTCTGGTGCAAGTACGACGCGAAAAATCGCGTACGCAGTATGTAAGCTTTGCTAATTGACGTTTTTATAGTTTGTTATACTGTCTGTAATGCTCTATTTAACTAAAAGCGAAAAAAACGACAAAGAAAATGTGAAATTGCGAGAGTGATTGATGGAAATTTATTTAGCATTCTCCTCGACATTCGGGCATCGATATTCATCGCGTTCCTCCATTGTTTGCCTCGTCGTTCTTGTTCTCTCATTATCGACCATTTTTGCCATTGCAATTGCCAATTTTTCAGCGATCGCTGGATCGGCTGCCTTGATTAAATTTCATCGATTCATCACACGCATTCATCTCTGCAAGACTCAAGCTCAATCACGCTTATCATACTGAATGCTCATTTCGAGTTATGAATTATTGGAATTAACGTTTACATCGCTTTCGATGAGCCTGAAGTTTGCATCGACGCGATGTCACGAAATAAAAAGAAGAAAATGATTCGTCGCATCTTTATTTAACGAATCCATTCGTGAAGTCCAAAAAAGGCAAGAGACGAATTGAAAAAAAGAAAAAAAATTGAAAAAAAGTGACGAATCATTTTTTTTCTCAATTCGTGGCATTGCGTCGATGTAAACATCAGGCTCATCGCTTTTGCACGAACCTGTCGGAATATATTGTTTGTGTTGATTATTCTGGAGCATTCTCCTTCGCAGCGATTAAATAAAATTATTTAGAAACTGAAATTTCATCGTTACGTGTTCGTTTGTTGTTTCTGAATTTTGAAAATTCAATGATTTTCGTTCTTTCGCATTTTATGGCCTGCCGATCACGACTCGAGGTTTTTCCTTATTTTTATATCATTTTTATTTATGGTGAGAATTTAATAAAATTTGACGATAATATTCTTTGGCATCGAATACGATGACACTAATTTTTTTCTATTTTTCGTCTACATAGTTGTCGTATAATTCGAGTTTACAATATGCAAAAGATATACCTATATATATCTGAATGCATGTGAACTCTAGTGGCCAATAACTCGAAAACTATGCAGAAGAAAAATCTTAAAAATATTATTTTTAATATTTAATTATTTTTTTCTTTGACATTTTAAAATTTTTGTATATTTGTTTTGAATACTAAAGAGTATGCTCACGAAATTTCATGCAATTGTAATCATTTCGAATTTTCCTATGCTTTTGCCCCTTCATTCATTTTCAAGGCGCATTCCTCATGTTTTCTCTTATTGAACAGTGAAAGAAATTTCGGAATAGTTTTTAGGATGCTCACCGTTTTCTTGCTTTTAAGATTTTGTCGTCCCTGGCTACGTTAGACATTTTTTTAAAACTTTTTTTAATCGTTTTTCAATTTTTAGTCACTTTTTTTGCCTTTTTGCTGTTTATTCCTCGTACACCCACCAGCAGGGCATTTGAGAATCTTCATAGTGCCTGGTCCTCGCCCGTTGTCCCTATAAAACTTTGAGGTTATTCATCAGGGGCTGGCGGGTAATGGAAACATCGCTGCACGCTTTGTTCGAACAAGCTCGACTCCGATTCGTTGGGGGTTCGACATTTCTCTCAATTTTCGAAGAATTCTTGCTTACGTGCAACACGAAAGTAAAATAATATTCTGCAAGGGATAATCAAAGTTTTTGGATTGTGAAAACAAACTGTCGGTAATAAAGCAACGGAAAAGTTTTGTTGAAACATTCTGTTCGGGTTGTAATTTTGTTATCGACCGAGTAACGTGGTATGCAGTTAGACCGACGGTCGATAACGCCTCGGCGTTCTTGGAAAAAGAAACTCGAGGCGGCGCAACCCACCGCCCAGTTGAATGCGCGGGAAATCGTTCTCATTGTTTACGCAGATCATAGGATTTTTCAGTTTTGCACATTCGATTGTGTTATTGATTAGTGCGAATTCGGTCGCGACTCGTGCAACCGGCTCGATCGTTAATCGGGAGAAATGAAATCGAAGTGAAAGTAAGGCCATCCAGCGTCTTGGCTGTAAAAAGAAAAGTGTTGGCGATCGAGTCTCCCTTTGTTTTTTCTTGCCGCACTTGCTGGTCAAAATTTTGCATTCTCTACTCCAGATTATTGCGCCATATTGTTTTTGTTGTTTACGGGGGGCGGGAAAGACGCGGGACGCTGCCACTTAGTGTAAGTGTTGTGATTGTGTTAGTGAGTCGTGACCAGTGGATTGTTTTTAATTCTCTTAGTCGTGTGTCGGTCGCGGTTGAGTAAACAAGAAGATTAGCGAAGAAAGAAAATGTCAACGCTCCAAAAGTGCGCCAACCATTTCGGTCGAATTGGGAAATCCTGTGTCTTTTGTCACGAATCAGTCGACATTCTGGCGGCTGATTGACTCTGAGCCGACGCCGTGAAACTTTTCTGCATCGTGCCCACTGCGGTAAGCAACATTAAGAGATTCCTTTACGAGACTTTACAGAATTTATCTCATCATAAGTAAAACGAATATTTGGAGACGCGCGCGGGCTCTCATTTGCTGGCCGCGGCGTCTTTCCGGTAAACACACTTGTGTGTAAAAACGAAGAGGGCGAAGATTCGTGAGCGAGCGTTTAGACGCGCCGCACGAATTCGAAAATGTTTAATGTTTAGCTATCGAAAAATATGTCGTCGTTGGAGTATTTGTCAGCACGAGCAACAATCGCGTTCTCCATTAACAAGTGAAATCGCGTTTTTCGTGAATCTTGTCGAACGTTTCATTATTTTGAGGTTAAAAACGAATGATAAGCGTGTTCGAACGAACTTTAGTCGTCATAAAAGTTTCTCAAACCCCCGAAGCGCCGTTTCGTGCTCGAGCCGCGTCAAGCCCGACAAGGAAAAGGCAGGAAAGAATAAAATAAAAAAGTGATAATTCATAGCAAACGAGAGTTGGACCGATTTGTAGAAAAATGTGGAGAAAATATTCGACGACATTAGCAGTGATTTGTCTAGGAAGAATTGCAGCGGGAATCTGCAACATTGAGTCCCTCGACAGGGCGTTTTGTAGTAGCAATTCTTGCACGGAACGCCTTTTCGGTGTCCAAATGTGTATTTATTTTTCGTCTGAGCGTGTGACGGCGATGCGAGGCCTCGCGAAACACGCGTTTAATTAACATAGCTGTGCGGCGCGGCGCCCAATGCTAGTGCATCCCTCGTCTACTCACGGGTGGGAGAGTCGGACCACAGCATCTCCGCGTGCAGTCAAGTTTCATGGGTCATTGCGCACCCAACCATCCCATACTACATATGTGCATATTCCACAAAATATAACGCACCCTGCTCGCGCGAGGGGAGAGACATGTCGCGCATATGTTGACACGTACCGCGTCTACCCACATACATAGGAACGTGGATAGGGGTATATAAATATATATAGGCATATAGAGAAACTGGTGGCGAGCTTTCTCCCTCTGAAACTCCATTTCTTCGTATCTTTTCGTCCAATTTCCACAATTTCCATTAACCAACGTCCGGTCTGTGCATATCCCGCGCGCAAATGAGTGTATTAAATTCTTTTTTTTCCACAATTTCTTTCCCTTCCCAATATTTTTCGATCTTGATCGATAAAATTAGCAAAAATTACGTCATTATCGTGAAAATTGTCGGTTTTTTTTTCTCCTTTTCCGTTGACATCGGTGGAAAAATGTTCGTGCCGCATCCCGAGGGTTGCAAATTTGTATCGACATTATTGAGGCGTCGCGAGAGCTAGTTGGCCCGAAAATATTCTTTTAAATTGTTGAAAATGATGGCAAAGTTTTTTCAAAATTCTTTCGGAACTTTTTTTCTGTCAAAAATGATTTGAATATTCGTTAAAATTCGGGAAAATGAATAATCGACGGCTTGAAGTTCGGAAAGTCACTGGCGAGGTAAAAAAAATGGGAAATTATTGGAGGATGTTGGGAAAAGTTGAAAAATAAGGAAAAAAAGGAAAAAAACGTTGAAAATCGAAAGAAATGGGTGTAAAAAATGGAGGAAAAATAGAGCAATGAAAAATGCTGATTGGGGAGTGTCAGGAGAAGAAAATTGGAATTTTTCGTACGTCAAATGTCAAGATCTCGTGCTCATGGAGTATGCGGAGTGAGAATGAGAGGAATGAGGGTGTTGGAGCATCTGTCGAGCCGAGCAACTTCACAGAAATGCCAAGTGATGCGACGCGAACTCGACGAAAGAGCTAATTAACGCCCGCATATCGTGCACATGGCGGAGCGACGTTCCTCCCATTCTTCATCGAGTTCTTAGGCCAAGGGAAGCGAAAAAAAGGAAAAAAAAAAAACAAATGTTTTTTTTTCTTGTCGCCAAGTTGTCCGATTTCTCGCGTCATCCGTCCCGCTAATTGGCCATTTTGCTCGCCATCACCCAAGGCACCGAGCACTGCATATCGTTTTCTCGTCTCGTTCCTGATGATGCGCCGTTACAATTCGGAACTGTCATCATAAAATCACAACGGACATTATTAATTTTTAACTGGAAATTATTCCCTGACATTTTCTTACCGAATTTTTGCTCGTGATAAAAATTGACGGAAAACATCGAGAATGGAATGAAATTTGGAAAAGATGACGTTGACTTCTTATTATTGCCAAAGCTAATCATTTATATTGAGAATTTAATTGTCATGATAAAACGATCGGTTTTTGGGCCGAAAAAAATTGGTTCAATCGAAAAATTTGGATCATTCTGAAAATTTATAAAATCGTCCATAAAAATATACATTTTTCGCGTATGACGTTGAAGTTTGCATCGTTGGAATGCAACGAGTTTCTTTTTTGCAGTGCCAAAGCTGATTATTATAATTCATAATTTAATTTTAATGATAAAACGATTGGTTTTTGGTGCCAGAAAAATGAATCGACTCGAAAAAAGTGGAAAATTTGAAAAAGTCAATAATTTATATTTTTCGTTGCATTCCGACGTTGCAAACTGCAGCATCATGAATAAAGTTGTTCGAAATAGCGTCGTCGACGGAGGTTGTAATATGAAAAGTGAGAAAATGGCGCATATCCCTCGGATCGATGCTGACGAGCTTGGGGTGCGAAGAAAAACTTTTTGCTAGGGTTGCAGCGATAAGAGAAATAAATAATCGAACGTGTGCCAAAAAGCCAAGAAAGTTTTGTGCCTCGGCAATCGATGCACATATTTAAAAAATGTCCAGCCTAAATATTAAAAAAAACAAAATGTAGATCGGAGGCGTAAGAAAAAAAAAATCGAAACCCCAAGAAAAACGCGGATTCTACGAATAAACAAATAAATGCATAACTCCGATAGAAATGGGAAAATAAATCAAAATAATAATCGCAAAAAAAGGTCGATTTGAGAAAAAAAAATGAGAAAAATAGAAAAACGCCTAAAAATCAAATTTCGTCAGCGGATAAATAAACATTCACCAATATTCTCAAAACACAAAAGGCGTGAGTTTATAAAAAAAATATTCAAAAAAATAGAAAAACGATTAAAAACGGGATTTCGCGAGCCCCTGGATGAACAATTGACTAAACAATCATTCGACAACATGCCCAAAACTCAACGCGCATGAATTAACAAAAACCAAAGAAAAATACAAATTCCTCCAAAAACTAAATAAATCCACAAGCAAATAGACATTTTCCCGAATACCCAAAGAAGCCAGATCCACTTGCCGAGTTGGGGTCCACCGAAAAAACCGTTTTCCCCCTAATTATTTATTGAATTCAAAAATGCCTAAAAATTCTAATTCATCATTGATTTTTTTAACCGAACAAAAAAACTCCTTTAATTTGCCTTTTTTCAAAAATTGCCTAAGAATCTTGCTCTTTGTCCGAAGAAAAACCGTAGATTCGTTAGATTCCAGCGTTGCAAATTTCAACATATGGTTAAAAATCCAAAAAGGCCAGTAGCTGAAAGAAAAGAAAAAAAATGTGTGATCCCGCGAGGCCCGAATTCCTCCAACAACCAAATAAACAATAGCTTAATTAAATAGACATGTCCCCCTCTAAAAAAAATAAATAAATGAAGAAAACAAGAAAAACGAAGAAAATATTGGAATAAACGAAAAAGTTGGTACGTCCGATAAAAATGTCACATGTACTTGATGGACGTATAATCCATCTTAATAATACAGTATGCGGCTGAGGCTGGTGGTTGCCGCCGCAATGGCTACCATATTCGTTGGAAATATGACTGAAGGTCCGCGAAGACGATCTATACACACCAATATACATATAAAATCCGGTATATACATATATATATATATATATGGAAGCAACAGGACATACATAAAAGTGATAGGGAGGATGTTTTTCTCAGGTAGATATTGGGCGTATATAGCGTGCTGTACCTGAAAAATGCATTGGCTAGAGAGAGAGAGAGAGAGAGAGAGAAAAAGGAATGGGAAAAATAATACAAGTAGCACGAGTTCATACAACACGATGGAGGAATGGTTTATGCACCGCGAGGCGTGCTCGAGGCGCTCAGGATGCGCACCTTTTTCTCCTCCTCTTGCTCGTGCTCGGTTTCCTCGAGGCTTCTCGTTCTTCATCTACCGTAGATAACATACGCACGTGTGTGCTGTGCTGGGCCTCTTGTGTTGGTGGGATATAAAAATTGGCGGAGCCACAGGTACTTGTATTTTTGATGCATTGAGCCCTGCGTGCGAGTTGCTAGTATTGGGCCTACCTGTACGGCTATACCTATATATATATATATATATATATATATCGATATGTGTGGGGGGGCCCGCACGTGTGTGAGGAATAAAATAGAGAGATAGTGGCGCGTTGGCCGTCTCTCTGCCGAGGAAGCCCCGTATATCGGGCGCGCTTCGGGCTCTGTACGTGTTGGCGCGTACATTTATATATATAGGTATAGAGAGAGAGAGAGAGAGAGAGAGCTTTGGCTATAGGTACCAAATGGTAAATGAGAGGGTAGACGCCACGCCGGACGACTGGAGCTAGCGGCGACCCAAAGCTCTCCGCGCGCGTCTACCGCCGCCTCTCTATATATACAAGGTGTCCCGAAATAATAACACGCAACCCATATCTCCTCTTTTCTTTCAGACTTTTCGCTTTTTTTTTTTCTTCTCTTCTCGTTTCCACGCGCCTTTTTTTCTTTTTTTTTTCCATCCATATCTCTCTCTCTCTCTCGGCCGCAACCCCGCTCTTTTTCTCTTTCCGCCTTTTTTTTTTTTTT